>JARYHS010009186.1:154626025-154680015 GCA_031002005.1 Vandiemenella viatica
CAAATCACTGGCAAATTTCATTTTCAGCGGATGATTACAAATAATCAGCTTGATTAAACCCCGGACGTGTGCGATGATTTGCTGTTACAATTTACCTCTATTCTGGAACAGGGAGTTTCTACAGCTACCAGTAAAAAACTTACAAACTGTATTACGTTTACATTCTTATTACATACGCTAGGATATATATATCCCATCATTTTTTAACAATGTGATGACTGAGACATGATGTGTGTGAGCCTAGATCCGCTATTCGAATCCCAGTTTCATCTGGAATTTCGGGAATGCCTTTACCTATCTCCTTCAACCGTGTCAAAGTTCTACGAATGCATACATATTTAAAATACTATGGAACACATCCATGATTTGTGTTCTATTTAACACGCAGGTTCGATTTACATGCTAGCTTCGGCGATCTAAACCATTCCATTTTACATATTTTTCCCAAAGGTTTTAATTATGTGTCAGATTCAAAATAATTATTTAGGGATAATGCTATAAGAATATTTAATATTGTATCGTAAACAGTGGCTGAACTAACAAGTACAAATATATATCCATAATATCACATCTGTACGACGTACTATTTATTCGTTGTTGCTGAGTTTGTCGTTGCTTTCTGCATGTTGGAGTATGTTACTATTTTAGGAAATCCTGCAGTTTATAATTTTTACTTGAATGATATGGCACAAAATAAACCCGCTCTTCAATCTGAAAATTTTCCAGATAATCATAATATTTTTCGTTTTTTTTTTTTTTTTACATTTTCCAAATATTGCGAGTTGAATAAGCGTTAAAACCGAATAAATCAGATGACAATACTACTAAAAAGTTGCGAGTCTGGAGCGCAGAGTTCCTGAACTAAAGAGTAGATGTCTGTCTTAAAATACAAAATATAAAATAAGATATTTCAGAAAGATTTTATGATTATCATTGCATAAAGTCAAATATAATACTCCAAACTCAGTCTGTAAATTGACATTGCGTCGCAAAATAATGTAGAGAGTAATTTATGATCTATAATTTTTCAGACCTCGTTCCAATTTAAAAATAGTAATAATATTGTTAAATAATGGAAAACAAGTCAGTAAAAAAATAAGACAAAATATGGTTTTTAATATTTAAAATCTTCAAATATTTAAATGTAAAGTGGAACATAGCTTCAGTACAGTATTGTTAACTCACACATTTTTAATTTCTTTGTGTATGTTATGTTGCATACCTTGTCACTAAAAATTTGTATCAAGATGTAAAAATTGATTCGAATCCTAAGGAAAAATTGAATAACTCAATTTTTCAATCAACATCAGCTCACTTCCTTGACAACGAAACTCGTAAAAAAAAAAAAAAAAATACGTTCACTTAAGATAGCGAAAGTAATTTTAAAAGGTTTTGCGTCTAACATACATTTTTTCTGAATGTATTGGTTTAATTTCTTCATAGTTGTAAGGAAGACACTATATCACGTGTTCAGAGAACATCTGTACCTCTGATTCGTTTAAATATCTACTTGAAGAGGCATACACAATGCGAATTGTAGAGGGCAAATGTAGGTGGGTGCAGGATAGGGGGAAGATGGAGGTGTAGGGAAATTGCCACCGGATCCTGTGCTCCATTGCAATTAAATTGAATTAAAGTGCAGCATAATTACAATGCTGGAGACCTTTCCCGTTGCCGTACGCTATCCAGACCATGAGAAGTTGCTCAGGGACTTACTCATAAGAATTCAACCGCAAAACCTTTCCTCCCTATCTGATCGCTTATTCTCCCGTGCAGTTACTGCAACAACAAGTGAGGATTCTATAATGGTGCCTGGCTTTACTTCTTGACATAATACTTCATAGATATATGAATATCAGAATGTTCTCTCTCTCAAAGGCATTTAGGTCTATAGGATAGCATTGGGAGCTCATAGCCTTTGGATTAAAAGCAAGTGATCTGCCCAATGTTACGCTCTGTCCTATTTATTGCAACAGGAGAAACATCCCAAGCACTTATCTGGATCAATGGCTCCGGTATCGAGTAAATTCATTCGCTTCATCAAGAGTTTAGCCCCATTCTTCAGGATGCCATAAGTGTATTAACATCCTTTCATAAATGACATGGAAATAGAAAGAGAAGAGGACACATTAGTCAAACAACCACATGAGGTTCTGAGGAGGTGGCAAGAATATATTGAATGCTTATATAAGTGAGATCAAATACCAAGTAAAATTGAAGAAGAGGCACAGGTAACAGAAGATGGAAAGGGGTATGAGATCCTAGAGACTAGAAAAGGCTCCGAAGGAGATGAAGAATAGGAAGGCATGCGGAATAGAGATGGGTAGGTCCGGATGGATGCAGTTCTGCGGACCCGTATCACTTGCGCGAGGGATGGATGTACATCCGAGCGATTGTCGGATCTGCTTCCAGCCGGACCTGTAACAGCGCCACAGTTCTCGCGTGGCCGTAGGTTGAACCACGGCCGGACCTGCAACGCGGAGCTGGAACGCAATTTTTCATTACAGTTCCGATTTGAAATCTGTGTTCTAAAGAGTTTAATGTCATTTACTGTACGATTGGATTACAATTCTATTTAAAGATGAGATTATAAATGAAAAACTATTTCTTAATGTCTGACTACTAGTAGATAATTACAATAACTATTAAATGTCAATGGGTAGCTAAAACCCGGTGGTACATTTTTATTGGTCGGGTTCGTGCTTCTAAGGTGAGTGTTTTACGTGCTAAATAAGCATGGACTTATAATTTAACTTGTAATTTTAATGCGTTGTAGTATTATTAAACTTTTATTGTTCAGTTTGATTGAACACAAAGTCTCTAGAATTTTTAACTTTCTCAATTCTGATGGCTTAAGGACAAATCAAACAATACATTTAACATCTCTTTATTGCAGAAACACGGTTCGTAGAGTTTCCAAGGAACATTATACATATCTATACTAATATTATAAATGCGAAAGTAACTCTGTCTGTCTTTATGGCTGTTTGTTACGTTCCTTGGGCTAAACGGATACTCCGATCGTGATGAAATTTGACAGGAAGATGTTGTTTGACATTAGGATCGAGATGGGATACTATATTATGTGTAGATAAGAACATATTGTTATTAAATTACGGAAACTATCTCAACTGTGAAAGACAAACGCATAATATCTATCTATATTTGTAATACGCGACTCTTTCCAGCAATGTTAGGGTAGTGTAGAGGTAACGAGGTTGCTTCTTATTTAACTTCCAGCGTTGCTCCGAGTTCAAATCCCATTGGGTACAAATACTTTTATTAATTTTTTTTCATAGTTTGAGCCACGAGTAGGATTTTATAATAAGGATACCATGTTCTGGCAAATCTTTGGCGGTAGAAAGCGTTAACATTATTGACGGTATACTGGTTCCACAAGTAGTTTTTGTGTGATCTAAACTAATAATATTGTATATGCGAACGTGAGTGTCCATCTTTTTTTTACGTTTTGACGAATATATGTGTATACCGATGACAAGGAAATGCTTTGTATATTTAGGAACGAAATAGGATTCTTTTTTCCAATATGAATAACAGTTTTAGTTATGACAGGTTCGAAGAGAGAATGGTATATCAATGGCGTTCCCGTCATATTATGCCGACTCAGTGTTGTTTGGGACATCTTACATAATTTTCAGCTTTGTATATCCAATTCTAGCAATCAAATTCTAAATCCACGCGTGCGAAGTCGCGGGTAACAGCTAGTAATATATATAAATGATTATGTGGCATTATTGCGAGCGACTCTTCTGGCAGCTTTTACAGAAATATTTTATAATCGAACATTGAAAAAAAAAATACGTCACACCAGCCTTTTCTAGAACGTCTAACAATGGCTCAAACAATCGTTTATTATTACTAAGAATTAAATCTTGCTTAAAAATACTTTCAACTAAATTGGAAACAATATTAAATAAAATTACAAAGAAATTAAAAGTTTCTGAAATTTCACAAAATAAAATAAAGATTTTGAAAGCACCAAAAACACGTTATAGTAGCTGGCAAAACATAAATATTATTGTTTGATTAAAATGCATTGTATCGCACTCGATTTAGCACTCACGACAACGTTTTATTCACTCAATCAAAACAGTTTCACATAGTATACAGAGCAAAACACTATACATAATATAAGAACAAATCTCACGTAATTTCTCGCTCACGATTTAAAATAAGTTATACTTGAAATTTTGTTTTTTGTTCATTTATAATAAACTGTTTCTTAAGCTGGTATATTGTGGAAAGGCAATAATTATCTCAAAATGTTGAGTCTTAAATAATTTCATTTTTAGTAAAAAAAAAAAAATTATCAAAGACTTTCGATTTTTTTTAAAAAATTTTAGTAGTACTAAAACATTATTAAGAAATGATTTCATTTTATTCTTATAGAAGCCCACAGAAATTTTACTTTTATCATTATCAAGTCTGATTATGCTGTGATTTTATAAGATTATGTGCAATTGTGAGTTTCAGACAAAAATAAATCAAAATTATCGGAATTAATATTCTTTTATTTCATAAATTAATGGATGAACACGATGTAACTCATACTGCAGTTCTCCTTGGTAGGATTTGTATCCACCATACGCTCGATTGTAGATTCGGACCCATACAGATCCGCCGGACACGTATTTGGATGTAGGTCCGTACACATCCAGTTCCGCCATACACTCCGCCCGCCCGATTGTAGAACCGGACCCATACAACTCCGCCGGACACGTAACTGGATGTAGGTCCGTACACATCCAGTTCCGCCATACACTCCGCCCGCCCGATTGTAGAACCGGACCCATACAGGTCCGGACACGGAACCTGGATGCAGGTCCGCAGTGCTGGATGTACATCCGGACCCGACTCCTTTAAAATCTCGGACCTGCCCATCTCTAATGCGGAATCGATAATTTACCTGCAGAAGTGTTGAATTGTTTAGGAAACAAAGAAGGAAGGAAGATAGTATACCTTTGTAATAAGATATATGACAAAGGGGAATGGGGACTTTCACGCAACCAATTCAAAAAAAAAAGAATACTAATAAATGTGAAGAGCATAGGACTATTAGCCTAACTTCGCATGCAGCTAAAGAGTTGTTGATAGTGCTAAACAGAGGGTTATATGGAAAGTTAGATAGATGGATTGGAGAAGAACAGTTTGGATTTATGAAAGGAACAGAGAGGCTATCGGCCTGTTAAGAATCGTAGGGGAAAGCTATATTGAGAAAGGAAGAGATATCTATGCCGTCTTTATTAAATTGGAAAAAGCTTTTGATAGGGTGCAATGGAAGAAGCAGATGGATATCTTGAAGAGGAAGGCCTAGATTGGAAGGAGAGAAGGTTGATACAGAATCTATATTTACAACAAAAAATACGAATAAAGATCGGAAACGAGATGTCGGGAGAAAGCAGCATTGGGAGAGGCGTAAGACAAGGTTGTTGCCTTTCCCCATTATTGTTCAATTTATACCTGGAATTTGAGATGTGAATGTGGAGGAGGATGGAGAGGATAAGCTGGGTGAATAAAATAAGTAATTTTGAAGTGCTGGACAGGATTAATGAAAGGAGAAAAATACTCCATGTAATAAACGAGAGAAAGAAGAGCTGGTTGTGACACTTGTTGAGAGGGGAGTGCCTGATAAAAGACGCCTTGGAAGGTCTAGTTTGTGGGAGAAGAATAAGAGGAAGAAGGAGGTGCAAAATTATAGACAACATCAAGGAAGACGACAACTTCATGGACCTTAAGAAAAAGGCAGAAGATAGAAGAGCATGGAGAGCAGCCAAGTGAAAACCTGCCCGACGGCAGAAAACTGATAATGATGATGATTATAAACGACGAATGTTGAAACGTAATTAAACAAAATGTTGCCCTACGAAATTTCGAGATTTTGTTTCCACTGCTAATTTTCTAGCTTGAAGTTACTTCATTTTGTATTCCTGAGTTCTGAAAATCGTGAAGGACAATCATTCGTGTCACATATGTTTGGGTTATTTGTTAAACTGGTGTTATAGTAATTGCATTAACTTTGTTTATTGATAACTGAGATGTGATTTATGATACCGCGATTCATGCTGGTCAAATATTTGTGCTTCGTCTTCTAATGTCCTCTCCAAATTTTACCTTTTTGATAGTATGATTATCTTACTTACATGATTCATTCCATTAACAATAAACAAAATCTTTGATTTGTAACTGTGTATTTTTTCTTTTCTTACGGAACTATAGCATAACCAAAGTTTATATTTAAATTTACGAATAATTACAAGTTTCACAGGAGTTGTCCGATTTAATGCAAGTAAGGGAGCGTCCTTAAACTACGTGGCTTGGTCTAGGGTGTAGGTGGTGGGGGGGGGGGGAGTAGTTGGCTAGAAAGCTACGTTGGGATACGAAAGGGGGGGGGGGGGTTCCAAGCCAGGCCACGTAGCTTTTCATTCATATTATTTGTCACAGTTAAAATGAGGTTCAGAACACACAACAGCATGTAAATATTTATTTCCGTCATTTAATTATCTCTGTATGTAATTTACAGTATTCTGGCAAGAGAAAAACAGTACAAAATGTCTTCTGGAATCAGTAGGGAAAAAGCTACGTGATATGCTACGCGAGTGGGAGGGAGGGGGGATGCCGAGAGGGGGGAGGAGGAGAGGGGGGGAGGGGGTATAGAGACAAAAGCTACGCGATAGAGAATTTTGGAAAACGTTCCCAACATTGTCTCTATTTTATCTTTCTTTCTTTAATTACCTTGTTCCAACTTTTTGAATCCTCCAGACGATTGTCACTTAATCCACTTATTTACACGGATATTTACCATGTTAGTAACCTCTGCTAGAAATTTAATGTCGTTTCCTTTGCCAAGCTGGAAACAGTTATTACTCAAGATCCGCGTAGACCCGCAAGATAAGCTAGTCTCTGCCCCACACGTTGATTCAGTGGGACCTTTGAATATCGCTAGCTCAGGGCTACACCCGTGGGATCCGTGTTTACCGCTGCTGACCCAAGGGGTCCCGGATAAAATCTCTTTTCACCAGTGACTCCAGCTCTGAAAAGAAATCCTTCCCCTCGTCTTCTTCTTAAGTCGGGAAGCTACCGCATTCTGTGTTGGCTAAGAAGGCCGGTGATTCAAGGTACCAGTAGACCTGGGTGTGTTGGAATGTTAGCTATCTATTCCGAATATCTTTTTCTGTTCCATCTAAGATCTACATCTACATCTACATATATACTCTGCAATTCACAAAATTGTGGGTGGCAGAGGGTGCTCAGCACCAAAGCTAATCTTTTTTTTGTGCATTCCAATCCCTAATCGTACGAGGGAAAAAAGAATTCATTTAAGAATCAGTCCGGCACCTTATTTCTCTAATTTTATCTTTCCTGTCCTTCCGACTCAGATAGATTGGTGGAAGAAGTATTTCACTACACTCCAAAGTGAAAGTGGGAGTACGCATGTTTACCAATAAGTTTATACGAAACGTGTGTTGTCTATCTACAAGAGACTCCCAACCTAGTCTACTAATCAGTTCTGTGACGCTTTCGTAAGGACTATAGCAAGCGGTCACGAATCGAGCGGCTCTTCTCTGTACTTTCTCTATACTTTCAATCAACCCCTTACGAAACGGGTCCCAAATGGCACAACAGTAGTCCAAATGTGGACGCGCAAGAGATTTGTACGCTATCTCCTTTGTTTGTTCATTACAATTTTTCAAGATTCGACCTATGAATCGCAGCCTAGAATTTGCTCTACCTACTAACGAAGTAATGTGTATGTCCCATTTCATGTTCCTTTGCACTGTTACTCCCAAATATTTCATAGAATCGACCATATCAATAAATGTATTGTTTAACTCGTATTTCTGAACAATTGGATTCTTTTTGTTAGTTATGCTCATTGTCTTGCACTTTTTACAATTTAGAGTAACGCTTCACATCCTTCTTTAAGTCCAATAAAGTCTGCACTATGACTAATACAATGGCTCAGAAGCAACATCAGACATGGTGGTAAATAACTACACAGAATGATTCTAACTCTCTTAGAAAATAGTGGTTTATCAATGTTGAATTCTCTTCTTTGAACTAACATTTAGAGTGGTTCACGTCTTCAAATCACATTTTTCCTCTCTGCCAACACAGGTCAGTAAAATGGTAAAGCCAGTATTCAGTTCCCACTTATTTTTTATTTTTTACTTATGGCTTTACGCCTCGTCGACGTCGCGGTCATAAGAGTCGAGATGGGACTGGGGACAAGGAACGGAAAGGAATTCGGCCATAGCCTTTTGAAGGAAGCATCGCGGCCTAGTTTCCAGATTTCACCTTTCTTCGTGGTTGAGATTCTAAGGCCCTATACACCTGATAAATTTTTTTGGATATGTATTTCTATTTCAAAAATCTTTTCCCCAACGTTGTCGGTGTGAAGACACTTTAAATAAGAACCTCAAATATTGGTATCAAACTCAACAATTTATTTCTGAGTAATACCCATTACTTATTATTTTTAAATGCATAAATAAATTATGAACCTTTCACTTATGACTTTGAGAATGATTAGTGATAACAAGTGTTATGGATGTCTGAAGTTGTTCAATGCTACTTGTAACTACAAAGCATACTAAACCATTGAGATGATTCTCAGATGTGGTGAAAAATTAATTTAAATTATAGCACTACACATCCACGATTAAATCAGTGTGGGAATTGTAAGAATCGACAAAATTATCTCGAATACAGGAGAGGTTTTTTCCGTCAATTCAGCACACTTCCACTATCAGTTTATAAAGTTGTTATTACAATACTCTCGAAGAAATCAGTAAAGGAAAAATTCAGCCTATGGAAAGATTCCAGTACTCATCTTTTTTATTGTTAGGTATTTTTCATTACCTCTGATTTTGTTATAATGGTAAACTCGTTGATACGATGACTTTGAGGACGAAATAATAGTCTGGAAAATTGACAGCAGCAAAAGTATAAATAAATAGCTTCTAAATGGTTCCGTTATTTAATTTTGTAAAAAGCCAGAGTAGATAGCTTCAGTGGTGGTCTATGGTCGCTGTGGGGATTGATCTGGATACAGAGGACTGCAGCGACCGAACGCATTAGCTGGATTAAAGCCAACAAAAGACGCACTCAGTTCACCACGGTAAAGAGAATCGAAAAGTGACAGGATTAAAATAAACACAATATTGACAAAACAATGCGAAGTGCAGCTACTAGGTTCATACTAAATTATACAAAAACTCACGACTTCACGTTACAATAACGAGGTCCTGCGATGCTAAATCACCACAAAGCATTGACACACATTTTAGTGTCTATGCCAGTAGTTGTCAGAATATTAATTTCTCATAAAATAAAGATTTATTTTGTATACTTGTAATATATATTTTACCACTGTAAGGGAATAATAAGAACGTTCTATTGAAATAAACTGAGTAACTAAATGGAAGTAAAATAATGGATGACTTTTAAGCCAATAAATAACTAATATTTTAAAAATTAATTTTAATACTGCTGTCTGTCATCCGTTTAATTTTTTATGGATCAGCTTTTCTAAATAAACGCCTATATTTAATCGGACAAACGGTTAGTAGCATAACAACTTCTTCAATAACAGCAAAATTTGCTTCAAGAAACACAAAAACAGCAAATAATTTGAGGACTTTTCACATAACGACGGGTATACTGGTTGACAAGTAATAAAAGATCACTCTTTAAGTTTGGTATCTCAAAATTATTGTAGCGAGACACTTCATCAGTAATATTTTGCTTTCATGGAGACTTAACGCTTAAGTTACTGATGTATGTCTGACAAAGAACCTTCAATTCTTCATCAAAAAGCCTCAGTACTTACTGACGAAGGTGTTATAGAGCCAAAATAACTGATTTCCTACAATTAACGTAAATACGTCTATCTGAAGTTAGACTGTGTATAGATAATAGCAAAAATTTAATATTTTAAATTTTATTCCACAGTATATACGCCACCTCTGCTACCATCTCCCTTATTCTGTTAATCTGATGATCTAATATACGTCGCCCTGTGCTCATCGAAAAAAAAATTCTGCTTTTTAATGGAAAATAGACAAAATGGAATGCATATGACTGAAAAAAGATTCATAACGAATTGAAAACATATTGAATACCTCCATTAAAGCAGCTAAATGCATAATAATAGACATTGACTTTTTCGTAATAAGACATTAATCAGAAATTTGGCAAATCAGATTGTTAATATCTAAGACATTACTGAGAACAAGTATTTCTTTGTAAACAATTTTTTTATTATATTAAATTGCACAGGCAGGATGAATGATCCCAAAATTCCAATTCTTAGGCGTAATGTTTTAAAAAGATACAAAGGCATAGCACTTTATTTGATCACTTTTCAAAATTACTGGGCAGTGTACGGCAACTAACAGCAGAAAGTTTATTGGATTCTAATTTTGGTAAATTATGAAAATTCCATTCGCAAAAAGAGGATAATTGTTTGGAACCTCTGACTAGAAGTCTTTGTACTTAATTTCGAATAGCCCTTATATTTCATTAAAATCTTAATGACAGATAAAATATCTTCCATGCAGCCATGTGCTCCAAAGCGTTTCAAGAAGAGAGTGATGAATACCTTTAGCATTTGCTGCTTTGAAAGCAGAGCTGGAATTTATTACTACGCGGAATCCGATTGTCGGTAACTTGGTCCCCTTTTGTCGCATTGTTTCCAAAGTTCACGACTTGGAGGATTGCCCAAAAGTGGAGCCGAGTCACTGGCTCCTGGCGTATTTCACAGCGCAAAAACAGAAGCAGAAAAGACTCCTCGTTATCTCGTAATTGGGAACGCCATTTATTTATAATTAACGACGGGGACGTAATATACAGTGCTACCAGCATGGATTTGAAGCTTCAAATGATCCAAAGAAATATAGCAGCACTTTTATTAGGAATGATAATTCTACAGTGCGTTTTTTTTTAAGGTGGAGACGATATAAAGTATTTGTTTAGGTAACATTTTATGTGCTTGCAGCTGAATGCATTTCTAAATAATAACGTTATATCGAAAAATACATAACATAAGTTATTCCCCAAGAGGTTTCCATAGTTTATGCTTTGGTCCTAAAAGAATCTCGGGCGTAGTAACTGATCATGTTGATCGAAAGGAGGTTAGCTACTTGTAGACTCGGCTGATGGAAACTTTCATATTCCATACCTGGTCAAAGGGAAGCAGAAATGATAGTGCACTATTTCTAATTGTGGATGGCCGGACGAGGATTCGAACACATGTTCTCCCGAATGCGAGGTCAGAGCATTCACCCACCTCGCTTATTAGGAAGACGACACTGTTGACTGAAATTCGTTATTCATATGTTCGTGATTAGCTTCTCCAATAATTAATATGCTACGTGATTACATTTAGTTCATTTCATATAAGTCACTCTGTCGACAAAACTTAACTTCCCTGTAGCACAGAACAAGTAGATATCAGCATTATAGTTTTGTTGTTTATTTTTCCCATCTCTTGCAATCGTATTAAATGCATAATCTGGATATTTGAGTAAAATAGGTTTAAGCTAGTATGCCATGTTCTTAAAAAATAAATAAGAAAGTTACTGAGCATGGATCTTCACGTAATCTGCGGGAATTTGTTATGTATATTGCTGATGAACGAAATTCCGCGAAATTACTGGTAAATACCTTCTTCGAACACAGTATCCCGTAGAATAGGCAAGTAACGTAATTTGAACAAGCAGAACATTGATTTCTTTTGGTATTTTTTTACATTTTGCAGGACGCATTCTTCAACATTAGTACTCTGTTTTGCGTCGGCTATTTGTAAGCCAGTATTAAATACATGCAAAGGAGTTACACGTCAAATACTTCAACACTTTTTTTCAATTTCGTGAATATAATAAAATACGTGGAATGATTTAACTTTTACATGGAAAATGAAAACACTATTTTTTTAACATAATTATTAAATCGGATCCACTCTCCCTATCTCCTCGCCTGCATTAGCCAGTCTTTTCCACTATTTATTACTTTACTTACTTTACAATCACTGTTTACCAGCGATATCTGCTCATTGGTGCGTTAGATTTTAGCGCTTGAGACTTCCCACACCTCTCATTATTTCTCTTACATTATTAATTGGTCAGACGTAATATTCTATATTTGCGTAGGTCGTAGCTGTCTTGCCTCCAGGTTCGATAAGGGACCGTACACAAACTACGTGGCTCGGTCCAGGGGGGGGGGGAGGGGTTGGCCGGAAGGCTACGCTAGGCTACGTGGGGGGAGGGGGTGTTCCGAGCCAGGCCACGTAGCTTTCCTTTCATAACATTTTTCACAATTAAAATGAGGAATAGAACTCACAACAGCATGTGAATATTTATTTCCCTTAGTTAATTATCTCCGTATGTAATTTACAATAGTCTGACAAGAGAAAACAGTAGAAAATGTCTTCGGGAATCAAAAGGGGAAAAAGCTACGTGGAGGGGGGGGGGGGTTGAGGCAAAAGCCACGTAGGGCTACGTGGAGGGGAGGGGGGATTCACAGGAGGTCAAAATGGAGCTACGTGGTTTATGCACGCTCCCTAAGAGGTGAGCCATTTTCAACACATGTCCCATTTTAAACCAGTAAAATTTCCGATTGATCTTCGAATTTAAGAAATCACATGAAACAATTTTTAATTATTTTTCGTGTAATTATGTCATTATTTCTGACTCTTGTTTTTCGAAAACAGCGATTTGAGAACATAGTAGTAATGATAATCAGAAACTCGTAGAATTACTCGATTTCAGTTTTATGTGGAAATTGCTGAGACCCCAGATTTAGGACCTTTTATTAAACACGTTTTGTTTGATTTTTGTGCTAAAACGTGACAAATTTGTTTGAAATTTGGCTATGTCAGACGGCTAAACGTTGTAACATGGTAAATAATACTAAGCGATAGTTTTATTTCTTCTCTGTCGACTTCAACAGCAAACAAAAATTGCTTATCGTGGAGCAAACAAAATGACGTATCATTCGAGTTGTATGGTTGATGTGCAAAATACGTCGTAAGCTCATATAATGCGGCGAACGTCTTTGTGCGAGAGTGTGAACGTGGTGGAACAGGTTTCGCACAGGACAATGGCCGATATACGATATTCGCTGCTCTGCCCGCTGGTCTGTCCTGCCGACCGCAAATCCCCGCTTCAATATCGTGGCACAGTGCTACAGTTTCCAAACATTACAATCCTAAACTCTGCAATGCAGATATACTGAACATAGCTAGAACACTAGGAACTATTGTAACATCCACATACGACACTAATTGGATTAGAATTGTATCAACTGTATCAAATATTTTCACCAAACAAAAATTTACAAAATCATTTTATATTTAAGTGAAAACAAATTTCTATTTCATAACATATTTTACTCTGTAAAAGATGACTGAGAAATCTACGCTTGATATATGACTATAAAATCATTACTCCCACTGATATTGTTTCTTTGAAGATAATTACGCACAGCTTAAGCAAAAATCGTCAGTCAATGTCTGTGTGATTAAGTTGCATAGTTGGTCATTTCTAGTCGAGTATTACTAATGCTATGTTTAAAACAAATGCTTGTAATATCCTAGTTCTGCAAGATTATTCAATTTGCTCCTTTTCTGCTCTCCTTCATCTATCCACTTCTAGTTCCGATTCTTAATTCCCTCAGAGTTTTCAACTTTAAGCCAATTTCATTTGCATTTTCTTTACCTTTTCCTGCGTTGATTCTACGTTAGCAGCTCATGTGCACAAATTCTTGATTACATAAGCTTAATTAATTTAATGTGAAAATGTACTGTTGATTCCTCGGTTTATTGATATTGCTGCAGCGCGTTCTTATTTTAATAAGAATTTTATGCCTTGTAAACATCCAAGTAATTACAGCCGAGAATAATTGTGGTCAAGAAACGGGGAGGAATTTTTCAATGATATTTTAAATAAACCACTTAGCGTGATCTCAGGAGACCTTCGAAAATCGGATTTGGATGGCCACGCCGGACACTTGTCTGGGTTTTTTTTTTTTTTTCTTTGGTTCAAGGATATTAGTATATGGTACTAATCCTGGAGTCTTTATTTGCTTGAATAGACCTGGTCATTGGTGTAAATATTTTACATAATTTCCTGTGGTCACACCATGAGCAAAATGGTTATATCTGTAGACGCTGGATTATATGCTCCGGGTTATCTAAATACTATTCCTCGAAGTAGTTTTACTGATTTAACCTTTAACAGTTGCTAGGACCCTTTGCTTGCTCCATAGAGCCAAGGATTACGTCATAATATTCTTTACGACCTTCGGTGACTAATGAACCGTCACTCGCCAATGTTTATTAATATATTCAATACCCCTATTCAGCACATCTCCACAATATGGGTGATAAATTCAGACATTCGTCCAACTTCAACCATGCGTCTTGGTTTCGTGTGTCTACTGTATTTTTAGACATAAATAAGAGTTTCATTAATCTTTCCAATTAAAACTAAATAACTCTTCTTGGACGGTGCATTTTTTTTAAGCTGTAGTCTCGATGTAGCGAGTACCTTGTAAATGTTCGTTAGCAACTCTGATTTCCGCCCAAACGAATGACTGCTTCGAAACCAGAATCTCAAATTGGTCCCTAAACTGATCCTTGCGGGAAAGTTTTCGCCAGTCTTTTTACCAATTTTTTTTCGGAAACAATCTTGAGACTGTAGTATAGTCAATGTAAAGTATTTCACGCTTGCGAATAGGTCAAGCCATGCAATGTTGTGGAATATACCACAAGCGCCAGCACAGATACACACTGTATATCTCGGAGCAGTGTTTTGTGCATGTTTCTTTAGTCAACTGACTGCATTCGTTGACATTCGGTATGCTTGGAAACCGTTCTGATTTCGGTTCACCTCACTTTTTATGCTGTTTGGAGAAGCGTATCCTTTACTGTACTACTTTGAAGAACAACAAATTGATTGATAGGACTTCGAAAATGGCACTTCTTTAGTCTACCTACGGTTGATATTCCGTGTTTGCGAACTTACCTTATTACAAACACTGGTTTGACAACCGCCTGTTAAGTATTTCATCCTACTTCGACAGTCAACTTTGTAGACTTGATTTTTTTGCGAGGCCCAAAAATCAGGCATTGCTTACACAGATTCCAGGATCTCTCTTTGTTTGGCGCAGTCCATCTTGCCGCACCTTCTCTCCATGTCTATCTCTATTTTCTTTACTTATGGTTTTACGCCTTGTTGATGTCATTATACCCGGGAGAAGACTTGTGGAGGGGGAGGGGAAAGGGGCAAGGAACGGGAAGAATTTGGCCACGATCTTTTGAAGGAATCATACACAAATCTGGATGGCCGAACGGGGATTCAAACCCGTGTCCTTCCAAATGCGAGGCCAGAGCATTACCGCTAACCCACGCCTTCTCCATTTCTGTACTATCACCTTGAAACAACACTTCAAGTAATTCATGTGCAGATTCCATATAGTTACCATAGTCTCTTTATAATTAGCAAACCGGTAGAAGGTTTAATTTTATTAGTAACTTTTATGGAATGATATATACTTTTGAAATAATTTTTCCTCACTTTTTAGTATATTTCATATTAACAGACACTTGTATTTTAGGATATGTAAAGTATCGAACCCTCGGCTGAAATAAAGCAACGATGATACGATGTTCTTGCCGTCCTCACCAAAGCCCATAATTTGGGCATTCTGTCACTCATAGTTTCCAGGCTTGATTTTTTTTAGCACATTCTATTCCTTGCTCTCTTCTCTGAGCAACATTTTATCCTTTCCATTTTTCCGTTCTCATGTAAAGGCCACAACCACCACCGGAAATGAAGTTAGTCTGTTGGATTTTTTAAAAAAAATTTGTCAGCCTGACTTTGACCACTTTTTTTCGTTCATGTTTCTCGTTATGCAGCGTCCATAAACTACGTGTTAGGTCTAAGGGGGAAGAAGGGGTTAGATAGAAAGCTACGCTCTACGCTGGGCTACGTGGGGTGGAGGGGGTTACAGAGCCAAGCCACGTAGCTTTTCATTCATAATATTTATCACAGTTAAAATATGGTTCAGAACACACAGCAGCGAATATTTATTGCCGTCATTTAATTACCTCAGTATGTAATTTACGATAGTCTGAAAAGAGAAAACAGTACAAAATGTCTTCTGGTATCCCTCACGTGGAGGAAGCGGGGGGGAAGGGGATGGGGAGGGAGGAAAAGGCGGCGTCAGGCTACGTGGGGAGGGTGGGGGGGATGTTTTCAGAGGAGGCAAAAATGCTGCTACGTAGTTCATGGTCGCTCCCTTATGGTAACCGGTTATGTTTTCGTACTTGTTAGTATATGTATGGTTGCAGTGTTGTTTGCAGTCAGTCAGCAGTAGTGCACTGCTGTTCGTTTACCCTCATGATTACTTCGTCAGCAAGACGCCTGACCAGGCAAGTGATGGTCGATCAGCAGAACAGCAGGCTGCTGACAACGGCTTGCTGACTCAACCAGCTCCACTAATGCGTCACTGCTGGGATTCCAGTATGTTCTCGAGCGCCATCAATTTATCCAAGCGAACATCATTTAATGAACTAGTAATTTTACGCTACCGGAACATAGATCCACACAGGCATTTGTCTTTTGGTAACTCTTTGTTTGATTAACTAGAAACCATTCCCACGCTCATGATATATACAGTTAATGGTGCGTAATAACCATCTCACTTACACCTCACTCTCTCTTCAAGTGTCTAGTTGGGGATTAAGGAGTCTTAATTTCTACTGCGATTTTCAAAGGCACTTAATCTTCTCTGTATATATGAAGCACACTAAAATGCTTCTGTAGTTCGCATTCCATGTAAAACAGTCAAGACGCATTCTCATTACCGAATCACACTCAGCAATTATGGGGTTTCTCAGTCAACATGTTGTACACTTCCGTCGTTTCAATTTTGTTACTTTTGACGTTTAAAAACAGTAATGAAACCACACAATGTATGATAATTTCTGTACTACGATGTCTGTAAAACTTGTGACAATATCACACCACAACACTCATTTTCATAATACTATTCCTTTTCTCTTTAATTAATTCTATGTGTTTATGGATAATTGTATTGATGTATGTAAATTAATCTGTGTATCGTAGGATTTCCACAAGCCTTGGTGTGTATAGTCTCTGGGGTAGCATAAGTTTAGTATCGTTAACAGTGATTTTTATTTCCTTACAACCATAGTTTCCATAATTCCGGCTGATCTAAATTAGTATTTTTAATATTAATGTTGAATGAGCGAGAACTTGAATGTGTTCGTGATGAAATAGGCCTTATCACGCATAGCACGCTATCTTATCCTATAGTGTGAAAATATTATTAAATCTACTTCTTTGAGAGCTGACCTGATGATTGTCGTCAGCTAATTAACTACACTAATTCATACCCTAAATATTTTGGCATCAGCTTAGACCGTTCCTTAATGTTCAAAAAACAACTACAAAACACTAGTCAGAAACTTAAACCACGGAACAACATCATGAAGAAGCTATCTGGTACTTCGTGGAGGGCTGATGCGGACTCACTACGAACAACCGCCCTCACCATGGTTTACACTGTTGCTGAGTACTGTGCTCTAGTGTGGCAAGATAGTGCTCACACTAGAAAAATCGACGTTCATCTGAACGAGTGTATGAGAGTGACAACTGGCACACTAAAATCCACCAGTCCCCTGGTTACACCTACAGAGGTAAGACGCCAAGGAGCAACGGCACGTGGGTGGACAATACTAAATCATCCTGACCACCCACAGGATCTGCCAATCCACGAGGTCCTAAATGACCTGCCCCCACTCGTGTTAAATCCAGAAATCTAGTATGGCATGATATATTTGAATTCCATGTCAAGGAAAAATGGTAACAAATCTGGGACTCTGCATCTGTGAGACATCAAGATATTTAAGATCCCACAACTGGATTTCCGGGATTCCATCTGAAGAGAGACCAGTGGGTCAAACTAAACCGCCTACGAACAGGTCACGCCAGATTCAACTCCATGGTCCATAAGTGATGACTTCGGGATTCTCCTGTCTGTGACTGCGGAGCTCCTTCCCAGAGCGTGGAGCACATTATCAAGAAAGTACGATGGACTATTTCAAGCTGTTTTCAGTGCTACAACTTTCTTCATAGCATGGCTGCAACAACTGGACATCAATTTGTGAATGCTACCAACATTCTTGTCGTTGTGTATATTGTACATATTTATATGTATTATATCAGTTGCTTAGTAATACTACAAATAAATAAAGGAAAGGTCATAAACTAAACATCAGATCAGGTGGTACTGTGTTTGACTCCCTTTTGGATTTTATATTTCTAAAGTTACATCTACTTATGTTCATTTGAAATATTAGCAGTTGTTTCTACACATCTCCACGCGCCGAACCTGAAAAGGAACGGGATGCTTCAAATTTCATGAGTGTGCGGAAAGGGTAGCCAAGACTCGAGGGAGCTGCAGTAGTCTTATATAGGAATCGACCGGCGAGCTATTAAATGGCTGCGCAGCTCGGAAGCACGCCCGGGTGGATTTTGCAGACGACTTTGTCAATACGGCTACCACGCTACCAGACAGGTACGGTACAGCCGTAAAAATGCTGCATGGAACTCTCTCGTTTTCTTACCGTCCCATACATTTATTCCGTATCATTATTAAAACTGATGACACTAACCATAAATACTTAACACTGAAACTGTCAGCTGTTAATAAAATTTCTCGCATAAAACAAATACCAGTATCTGTGACTATCAATATAAGCTGGTGCTTAACTTGCCGTTGAACCCTTAAACTAGTTCGAAATGCAACAGGTCACTGAGGTGTAAAGCCCTAAAAATTAAAGTCAGCTGTTAAAGAGAAGGCTAGGGAGTGTTTCATTTCTACCATCGACCTTTTATTTATTTATTTTTTTTACTTATGTCTTTACGTCTCGTCGGCGTCTAGGTCATTAGAGGCGGGGACAAGGAACGGGAAGGAATTCGGCCATGGCCTTTTTTTAAGGAAGCATTCTGGCATTCGCCTGGTGATTTGGGAAAACCATGGAAAACCCAAATTTGGATGCCCGGACGGGGATTCGAACCGGTGTCCTCCCGAATACGAGGCCAGAGCGCTAACCACTCAGCCGCCGCGCTCGGTCCTAGCATTGAGTTTGTTAAGCTACAACCATAACAGAGGTTTATAAAATCAACATTCGGTCTGTAGTATAGTTTCAAACTTATATCATCACAGTAGATTATTTATCCTTGTTTTGTGGATCCTACAGGCAGACTTTCTTTGGCGAGATGTTATGCCACAGTAATACACTGCTGTGAATTACATGGAAGTGGTTGCGTAGCCATTAGGTATAAGCTCCAGCATTGTGTAAGAATACGTCTATTATCTGGCCTGTTTTTTACTGAAAATGGCGTCACAAGGTGGCGGCATGAGAAAATTAGTGTTTACGCCAGTGACAAGTGAGTAGTAGCAGCGACGGAATATTGGGTCGTTCTGTCGATATATCGAAAATACATTGGAAAAAGATTTATGTCCTCTAAGTAATAGAGAAAATGTTCTTTATGGCTGGCTCACAACAGGGTCATTACAGCCACAAAAAAAGAGGATTCTTGACAGCGAATGAGAAGGAAATTGGCCATTGTCTTTATTAACCATCCCGTGTTTCGGATGTATTGATTTCAGGAAACAGTGGAAAATCGACATATGACTGGTTGTAACAGTAATAGAATCTGACTACTCTCAAATGCTAGTCCCCAACATTAGCGCTGATCCGCTATACTCAGCAGCAGAACATTACATTTTGCAATGCATTGTCAGTAATTTCAGCTTAGTCTTTATAGCAATCAAAGGAATCTTCCCCTACCATACGCACATTAAAGGCGGTTCGGAAATCGCTTATGGGGTTCCACACAGTAGTCACATCTCGGTTTAATACCACCGTGTTGACTATCCTACCCAGGAAGCAGGAATTAAGAACAGAAGGGATCTAGTTATCGACGAAATGTGGGAAATCTAAGTGAACCAGCGTAACTGCCCCTTCGAAAAAATGCAACCCTCACTAACGGGTAGTGCAAAAAACTGGCGGGTAAAGATTTTGGGGAGCTCTTCCATCTTAAAACGTTGTATCTCCTACAAATTTGTAAATGGATGGACGCCATAAAGAAATAAAGCCTACGTGACCGATCATTAACTAAACGATTCTGACAAAGAAAAGAAATATACAAGTCGCTCATTATTTACGAGAAAGTTTACAGGATGAAATTAGAAATATTTGAGCATATGAATCTGTCGTGGTTTCTAAGGTAGTAAGGTAAATATCTTTGGCATTATAGCTACTTGTAAAACATGGCTGCAAGAATAGAACAGGTCAATCGTATCGAAGGCAAAAGATTCAACTACCGCAAGGGTATTGAACTAACTAATCTTAGAAACGGTAGTTTTTGAAACGTAAATCTAGCAGACGATTCTTTACCATCCTAATCGAAATCATTTCCAAGAAATACAAACTTGTCTGTCAAGAAGAAGTAATATTACAGTGAGACCAACATATGTTTTCCATCGAATGAAGTGACAATAAGCCTATGTATACTCAAAATACTGTTTCTTAGAAACTTGTTCCTATTACTAGGCAAAAAATACTATTAGCAAAAAATTACTCTGTGATTCGTATAACTGATAATAACAGTCTGTTCATAAGGAAGCATTGTTATTTTACATAATTTATTTGATTCTCTTACAGTATGAGTTAAAATTATTATTATTATTATTATTATTATTATTATTATTATTATTTTTTTTTTTTTTTTTTTTTTTTTTTTTTTTTTTTTTTTTTGCTTATGGCTTTATGCCTTGTCTATTCGAGGTCATTAGAGACAGAAAAGGAAGGGGGGCAAGGAACGGGAAGACCTTTTAAGGGAAACATCACGACATTTTCCTTGCGTGATTTAGGGAAACCATGGAAAATCCAAATCTGGAAGCCCGGGGATTCTAACCGCGTCCTCCGAATGCGAGGCCAGAGTGCTACTTCTCATCCACCACGCTCGGTGCTAAATTCCAAAGAATGGAAAGGAATTAAAGTAAAGTAAGGAAGCAAAAAGATTATCGATTCACACCATACAAATAATGTATTCGACATGCTAGCGTAAATGCTAACTTAGTTCCTATTACTACTTCTTGGAAATAAAACTAATCTATGGAGTCCTTTTGAGTGGTCTTGGGCTACAAAATACCAGACACGATGTACCGTGGCTGTATCCAAACGAATCCAATATTAACAATGTTAGGAAACAATCACAATATTATGATTTATACTTCTCATATTATAAAGTTTATCATTGTTAAACGTCTTAAGTGGAAGATATCAGAGTTGTACCTATTTGGTGATTAGAGATAGTTGTATTTGTAAATTGTGTTTGCAGATTGTGAACAGGTTCCGCTTGCCAAACACATTTACAACAGAAAATTCAAGAAAAAGTAGTACAGTATTTGCTTCAAAGTCGCTAGGCATCAATTTGAAAATCCTGGTTGCATCCTAAAGTACAATGCGGGCTCTTCAAACCTAGGTACGAGAAGACAACATGAAAAAAGAAAAGAACAAATATACCCATACTACAGAAAAGTGAATACAAGTTTAAAAGATTGTTTGGGCTGCAAAATTGACTGAAAGACTATGGAAAGAGGTAGAAAACTAAACAGTCAGCAGCCTTGTAGGATATACCAAATATTCACTGTGAATAATAATCACACGAATATTAACGTACCAAACCCCCAGACGAAATGGATGAAGATTTAACGTATTACGCGAGAATCTATGGACAGCCAGGTATGGGAAGTGGTGGCGCACAATGCCTAACCATCAGATTATGCACTAAAGTCCTGAGTTAAGTCCCCAACCCTCTCAGCAGTGAGAATGGACTGAAGGAATACGAAACTGTTGATGGTGATTCGTTCATCGGATGGGGACATTAAGCCTGGCGGCCTCATTGTCTCTTTTGGAAGAGTAGGCCTGAATGTGCCTTCCTGCTTTCATCTCTTATCCATAACACGCACGCTATCACCATCATCCAAACTAACAACAACACTTCAACACTTAGGGGGCATCCATAAATTACGTGAGATGTTTTTCCGGATTTCCGGACCCCCCTCCCCTTTCTGATGAGATTTCGTGAGATCTGGTCCGACCCCCTTCCCCCCTCTGGTGAGATATGGTCCGTGAGACCCCCCCTCCCCTTGAAATCATCCTTGCAACTTTTTGAGACCCTTTTTTTTAGGTCTCACCCTTCCAAAGCCGCTTACACCCCCTCAAAATAGACCATCTCGTCATTTGTAGACTTTTTTATTTTAGCTCTACAGTCCAACAAAAAATTTTAAAACCTCATGTGAGATTTCCGTTGACCCCGCTCCCCCTTGATGAGATTTAGTGAGATCTCGCCGGACCTCCCCCCCTATTTCACCTCACGTAATTTGTGGACGCCCCCTTACGAACATTCTCACACTGCGTAAGCCGTTGCCATAGAGGGTAAACATACCCTACAGAGAGAATTCAGTTTTTCCCGGCGTATAAATGAAATGAAATCTTTGCGGGTTTTCTGCCGGATGATATCTTTATTAAAAATAATTTCTTTAATATACAACGTCTCGGCTGCAACCTCCGCTGCCTTTGTCAGGTAAGCTGTCATAACGAAGCTATGACTGTGACTGCCTCTCCGGTAGCGGGCTACTTATAGAAGCCACGACTCACTCGCGAGGCGGTCACAGCTTACCTGACGAAGGCAGCGGAGGTTGCAGCCGAAACGTTGTATAAAGATATCATCCGGAAGAAAACCCGCAAAGATTTCATTCCCTATGGCAGCCGCCTACTCACCGACACGGGAAGGCGGTCGTAAGAAGTAAAAGAAAAACACTAGAGGCTGATGTAAAACGCTTTTCCAAGATATAGTTTGCATATTTACCATCCAGTGCAAGGTCACATCTGAGAGGAAATTTTGTGTGCCATTGCTTAGCGTCAAAAAACGAACAGCCGCCAAAGGACTACAATTACAGTCTTAACGATTTCTTGACCTGTAAGAGATTTAGAAGATCTGAAAATTTTTGTTTGAATCAAAACAATAATAGCGCGTTTAATACACATCTCGGTGAACTTCCACCTTTAAAAAAGTCGAAGCTGATGGCTTAAAACGTAGGGCGCAATATCCGGGAAGCGTGGAAACTAAATCAATTATCAGGTTTGATTCCTGCTATTATTGTGAAGACTCGTGACGCGAAGTGGCTATATCATTCCATGATACAATTTCCTGACAATGATTATTATTAAATCTGCTGGAGATTATTAATTTCTTGCAATTACGGTGTAAAATTTTGTTTCTTACACTAAAATTAAGAATGGGTATGGTTTAAAATGTATCAGCCGTGAAGCATACAAACTAACAACATTTTCCGAGATCAGAAACGTCACTTCAATACGAATATTCTAGTATAAAACAAAACATCGTTGAAAAATAGTTTGCAGATCAGTTGGATGAATTCAAATAGCAGTTCTGGAGATCTGCCAACGTATTAAGACTTAAGCTTAACAGAAGGTGTTCTCGCAGTAACTTTGATCCAAAACTGCTTTTAATTTCACAAACGGATCTAGTGATATCGTATGAGTGATAGGTAAATTATACATGATTATATGTAAAAAAATCATGAATGACATTACATTAGAGTATCTTACCAATTAAGAAGTAAGAAAAGTTTGAGAAATGTTAGTAGAAGATTTACGATACAGCTGCAGTGGTAAAAGAGAAGCAACTTTGCCTTCAGACTAATATTGAAAAGGCGAATGATACTCTTAAGGAGTATGTGGTCTTACTAAGAGCATATGGTAATGTTAGATGGGAAAATATGTTCAAAATATTAAAGAAGTCATTTATTAAATGGTGAGATAAAAGAATAACTTGTATTCGATACAAGAATCAAACTGATATAATAAAGTAAAACGACAATTTTTGATTAAAAGAGAGTGTGGGAAGGTTGCAGTCTAACTATGCTACTAGTCAAATTGTACCTGACGCAAGCATTCAACGACAGAAAGAAAAAAAAAAATTTGAATGTGGCATAATTCTTCTAGTGGAATCTGTGTGTTGTGATTTATTGATTACATTGTCATGTTAGCAGATACAATCGAAGGTTTCAATAGCGAGTGGTTCCGGGGACTGGTTGCTGAATGCACTAATAACATAACGATGACAGCAGCCTAAAGCTTCTTGACGTATGGTACTGTACGTCTTACTACCGACAGAACAGCTTCTTGATTGATACCTTCTCTACCAGTTTGGAGCCATAATCAACGAGCGATTCCTCACCACACCAAATTTCTGATGGCTTCTAGTTTACTTTTCAAAAACACTTTAATAACGGTTTTTTTAATTTTTTTTTTTGTTTTTTTAAATCCAGTTGCCGTACGACTGAAACTGGTTAGTATCTTCTACCACGTATGAAGCGGTGTTACCAACTTTAAAATTTGTATCTTTTAACAGACGTTTAATTCAAACTGAAATTTAATCCAGAACGTGCGTCGTTTATGTTATGTGTATAAGCAAAAAGCGGTGGATAAGCTGTGTTTGCACAGGACGGTTGTACTGCTACCGCAGCTGACAACTCGTTCCGCTTGTGCAGCTCTACGGCAGAAGACCAAAGCGTTTCTCTCAACCAGATAATACATCAGCCCGCCGCAAAAGAGAGGAGGCTGCTATTCCATTTTAGAACGTGAAATATCATTTTGCAGAACGGGAAGGAAAAACGTAATTCTGCAATGACGGATTTACGAGGTATTACCTGCAATAATTTACGGATTGAAGAAAACGTTGCAAATCTGAAAGCGTTAATCACGCAAATATGGTTCAAGTATCACTTTTCATGCAAACAATGAGTGATTTGGAAATTAGTTTCGGCAAAGTCCCGGCACCGTAATAAATATATTATTCATTCCTTGACAAAATATGAGTCTGGATTTAGAATTAATGCGGTTTTTTTTCCCTATCATCATCAATGCATTAAAATAAAACATAGTTTATAGATTCCGTGTGTGTAGCTAACATGCTTGTATTAATCTCATATTACACATATTCGCTGAGACAAAAAGGACATCAAGAGGCTGGGTTGTACAAACTGAAATTTCACGTTCAGATAGTTCGTTAAAACAATTTCGAGCAAGCGACTTGTAAGGAGCCACCCAAGGTGGCTTACGGGTTTCCACTATTACAGGTAGACACCCTAGAGCTTTGTTTTCATACAGGCACAAACACTGGGGGGAGCTAATGTTGGCCTCTATTCCGCTAAGTGCTAAGGAATACTTATCTTGTAGAACTAAAGGTAGCTTTCCACGGCGTGTGCATTTGGCGGCCGCGCCGGACGAACACCCAACAATGGGTGGAAAGGAGGCGCATCTGCTGGCAGGGATGGCGCGTACGTATCTGTCACCCAGTCGGTAGAAATCATTGGCCCGGGTAGCTGAAACGGCACTAGGCAACGTGGTGAGGAGGCTGCATAGCGCGGCCTACAAACCACGGGCCGTGGGAACCCACCCTAAGGGACTTGCATACTGGCCTTTAGCAATAGATATTGCTCCATTCTCTTTCTGCCTCTGGAGATCAACGTCTTTCCGCGATGTTCCCCTTCAAAAATGTTCATACCTGTATATACATTTTTCGCTGTAATTCCTTCATTATTTGCGGAAGCATCGTAATGTTTTCTGTAAATTCTATTCCTCATTTACAAATCCAATGAAGCTTTACCTACTCTATACCCTAATCGTGAGAAAAAATTCTTATAAAATGCTGCGAAAATGATCTATTCAGAGCTTTCCAATATTAGAAAACTAACGAATTTCCACTAATTAACTAAATTTGTTTATTAACACAACGCTACACTACTAAAAGGACGCATCTGTATCTGCATCTTAGTATCATAACGCAGAAATATCTGTATCATTATTAATACCGCCTATGCCATCTTTCATACATGCGGTCTCATGTGAAAATCAGTAGAGCCACTTGCATTCATTTATATTATTGGCGCGTGGTGGCAAGGATACATCCTCCAAGCATTTGATGATTTCAATCGCAACGCATGTTACTTATTACTGTTGTATAAGTAGATGGCAAAAATGTAGTTTAGCGTAGTGCTTGATGGCAACATCTAAACAACACGCGTCCTTATTGGAAACGTCAAACAAACAATGGTTACATCAGAAGTTTGGAAATTTTTCCAAACCTGTCACACATGCGTATTTGGTTTGCGAATATCCTGCATTCTCTTTCTTGGAACCGTGCAGTACCGTGAACCTAGAATGATTTAGAGCGCGCTATGAAACTTTATGACTGTATCGTTACGTGGAGGCAGCTAGCTTTGTTACCGATTGTGAAAGCAGCTGCCTTATTCCGGTTAATATCATCTATGAAAATAAAACTGACGTATTTAACACCATCTCAATAACGTTAAAAATTAACCTGATATCGATTATCGATTATCATGGGAGAGTGAAGGATTACTGATACTAGGGTTATTAAAAAGCGGATGGAAATTTTCAACGAAAAAGAAGGCAGCAAGCTTGAGGTAATTTAGGTTAAACGTGGAACTTGGAATAAGAACTTGTAAGCAAACTTACGACCGAGTGTACCTCAGCATTATTACGAACGTGTAAATCATGTCATCCAGCAGTCTAATATCCAATTTCTCATCTTTGACAAAGCAAAGAATCATTTAGTCCAGTGTTTATTAAACTGTGGCGCGCGGAGATGGTGCAGGTCGTCCGCAGGCCGGTTATTAAAAATTTAAATATCGAATTCGTACTGTGTACGATTATATGCGAGTATAAGCCATATCTACAACGTTAAAAAAAATGGCCAGGCAAAAATCCGGTATTTCCAGGATATGTGGATACCACAGCATTATTCCCACAAGAGTCTATTAATTTATAGCTGCACCAAAAGGAGTGCCGGTCGTTTAAGGATTAAATAAACGACTGTTTTCCGACGCTCTTGTAGTAGTGTGAGAGTCCGTGATACAAGGTGGTGTTCGTAACATGAGAGGTGAGGTAAAAATAAAATGTAGTCGTGTGTTGTTTGTTTTATTTTACTTTGGTATTTAGGTTAGTGGTATAGCGTAGTATCCAGCCTACATTATTATTCATTTGGTTACTAAATATTAAGAGTCTGGTTAATATTTAATTAAGTTTTAATAATTCACTTCCAGTTTCATAACTGTGTTTCCACAAGAATTCAAAACATGCTATTAGATTTATTATGTTATTATGATACAATAAAATATGTGCCAATATTCATAATATACACAAAGGGAAAATTGGCCCATGTAAATTAGTGGTCCGCAGCATTATATTTGACAATATACTGGTTTTCGGGTTTAAAATATTATCAATAATAATTGACAAATTGTTATGGAACGTATGCTCAGATGGCAATCTCCCTATGCACCCACCCTTCTCACTTCTTCCTCCAACCCACTTTTGTCCTCAACCAATTTTTTCTTTAAATTCTTTCGGTAAATTATTCATCACCTCCCCTGGCAACTTATTAGAATCCCTTACACCCTTTCCTATAAAAGAAAATTTTCCTACACCATTATGCCTGAAATCAAGTGCCAGCTTGTGGTCATGGTCATCTTTACCCTTCCAAGCACCTCTCTTAATTTTCCAACCAAGAAACTCCGATTTAGTCTACTGCAATTCATCTGCATGGAATCTCCGTCCAGAAACTTTGGAAGAGATATTTTTTACTCTATAAGAAGGCACTTTACTACACCTGTTGTCTTTGAAAGACACTCCAACCCCAACCGAATTTGGTTTTTCTGTAAAGCTTCCTTGCAGATGCAGAATTGTACTTTCCATGATCGGTATCAACGCGTTCAGAACTACGATTTTTATGAGAGAACTTCAGAAATTAGGAGGAAAAAAACCTAATGTCAGAATAATAGGAATCAAGTTTTGCTAGCAGTAATGGAATGGGAGAAAATAATGAATGTAACCATAAGTGATTAAACAGAGAGCAGCGCAAGAACATACAAGCTAACAAAAAACAATTGTACCAGGACAAATTTTCCGTCAAAATCCATTTGGAGCTTATATAGTTTCAGTCAGCACCTGCAGATAATTTTGATATTAGAGATTCTTTGGGCAGATCTAAAATTATGTGAGAGTTTAGATCATGCGATAACTAGATCTAAAATAGTTCAGGTTGCTACAAAATTTCAGACGTAACTGCGCAATAATTAAATATTGTCGATTATCTTTATATATATAAAAATCTCGTGTCACGATGTTCGTCCGGGATGAACTCCGAAACTACATAACCGATTTAGATGAAATTAGGCTTAATGTGTGTGATTTTGTCCAACTTAAAAGATAGGATAGTTTTTATCTGGATTATAGACCTCAATATTTATTATTTGCGAAATAAATGTTCATTAAATGTTTGTCATAGGACAATGGTTTGTAATTATTTGTAAGCTCCCCAGGCTAAGCGGTCTGATGGCTAAGTGGTTAGGGCCTCTGACTGGTGATGGAAAGGTCCCCGGTTCGAGTCCCTGTCTCGGCGAGGATTTTTATAGACACTTAACCCGGCATTAACTCCCGGCGCAGCATGCTGTATGAGATGAAATACGCCAGGATGGTACTGTGGTTTGGATTCGACGTTAAAATGTAGGTACCCTGTACCAGGCAGGATGGGCGGGCTAGGTAAAGGCGGCTACAACAGGGGCAGAATGCCCAGCCAGTAGAAACCATGTCACCAGGTCATTACGATCACACGTAATTATTATTATAGTTCCATAAGTTTCTAAGATAGCGATGTGTTAACTTATCTATTTTTTTTTTTTTTTTTTTTTTTTTTTTTTTTTTTTTTTTAATGGCATTCGGCAACGGAGGCCATACAGCCAGCTCAATGTGTATTTTTTCCAATGTATGGACGCCACAGGACGGACAAGACATTCACACAGACACACAACACTTAACATCCATGCCCGCGGCCGGATTCGAACCGGCGGCCTTCGGCACGTGGAGCTAGCACTCTAGCCCCTACGCTACCGAGGCCGGCTTAACTTATCTATACAACACTTGGTTAGCTAGGTTCGGTAATCATCCAGTAGATCACGTTCTGTTTCAATTTATTTATGCTACAGTTTATTCCTAACAGATGGCGGTGTGTTAATTTATCGAACCATGCAGTAGATGGGGTTGTATTTCGATTTATTTATGCTACGGTCTATTCCACGCCATATGTTAGAGTTTCTTCAATTTTAATTGTGCTGTGTATTGTGTTATAATTATACTGTATTGTTGTTCATCGTTTGTGTGTCTTTATACCTAACGACAAAGTAATTACACAAATGAATATAACATTGAAGAAAACGTTACGATAAATTCGAATCGTGTAAGCATTTCTCGCTAACTTATTGTATCATTTTTCTTCTTCTTTTTGTTATGGTCAGCTAGGCTCCACGTGTCAATTTCAATTCTTCTCCTGTTGTTTTTTCTTTCTTTCTCCCCAGTACTCCTTCATTATTGCACTCCTCTCTACCTTTGAATCCTGCCATATTCAGTCTGCTATCGAAAAAATTTTCTTTCCATACGGTTCACTGGTATTATTTCGTTTCAAATCTTTCTAAACCTCTTGAAAGCCTGGTGTCATCCATGCTATAAATGTATCAAAAAAAATCATTCTTCTTTTTCTGTTATTTTTTCAATGCTATTTTATATTTCCTCATTAGTTCTTAACTTCCATTTTACTGTATTTTTCAATGGACCCAAAAATTCCGGTTTCACCACTGTATTACAGTGTCTTATTTTAAGGCTTTCAGAAAGGCACTTTTTGTTGTAATTCAAATATTTTTCAGTGAAATGTCGCCAAAGAATCTAACCTCGACAATGCGTGTAGCAGAGAGGCAAGACGCACGACGAGAGAGCTCATCAATCAGCAACACAAATCGCGGCAAGTAAGGAAGTTCAAAGAATCAGGACAGCTGAGCATCGTATGCAAGAATCTCAAGCACAGCGTGATGAACGTCTGTGACAGAATATATCAAGAACAAGAGCGGCACGAGAACAGCACATAGCTACATTTAGAGAAAGAGAACGAGAGAGACAGTAAATCAGCCGTGCTTTAACACGTGTATCATTTGTTCGTCTTGCGTTCCAATATGCACCAGCCATTGATTACTCTGCACATTCAAAAACTGCAATCGGTGCAGTGAGCAAAATATGCCAGTATTATCAGGCGTTGAAATTCCGCAATGAAGCAGCCAGCATGTGTTGTGCATCAGGAAAAGATGTATTATTACCACTAACCAATCCGCCAGAACATTTACAATCCTTCTTGCTGGCGAATCAAACGATTCGAAATTGTTTCTGCGCAAGACACACAAATTCAATTCTTGCTTCCAGATGACGTCTTTTGGGGCAACAAAAATTTGCGATCTTACATCTGATGGACGTCATTTTGAAACTAAATTCAAAATACAAGGCCAGGTGTACCATAAGATTGCGTCGTTGATACCGATGCTAAACGATGACCCGAAGTTTCTCCAAATCTATTGGAAATTGTGAGGAACGCTTGAAAACTAGGTGCCAGTATAATTTCATCGAACAAACAGAAGAGAGAGCAATTGTGGTATCGTTGTAAAATTGTTTGGAAAATAATAATCAACTTATTCAATTGTGTCGCCACAATTAAAAAATGACAACTATCAAATTGTCATCCAAGCAGACAAATTACCATCAGGAGAATACGCTGGCAGATTCAACGCGCCGACCGTAGATGAAGTTGCAGTTTTTATGGTTGGTGACTCAGTTGATTAAAGTCACACGTCAAGATAGAACTGTTAGTATAATTTCGGATCTACACCGTTCGTATGACGCACTCCAGTATCCACTGATATTCTGGCAAGGGCAGAATGAATATCACATCAACATCAAACAGCGTGATCCAGTTGCTGGTAAATTTAATATTCAACTACTTAATTCGTTATTTTATTAGTACAGTAGACCCGCAGTATTCCGACCAGGGGCCGGATTATAGCGGGCCCACTATATTGATTACTTATTCTTTTTTTTACTATTTAATTTATTATTTTTTCAGGTAATAAAACAAATAAAAAAGTTACTTCAATGATGTACTATGCCCTCCGATTGATGATTAGACGTAATTAGGATAACTATATCCTTCGATATCGTCAACTGTGCCTTCAATACGTCGTGGATATGTACGCCAAGGTTGAAAACAAGCATTTGCGATTTATTCGATACAACCAGGTTAAATTACGATCGGAGGAATACATCCTCTTACGAGATACTGTTATCGGCAATATTTATGAAAATTTTAACGCCAATGATATCGGTAATATATTTATTTTACCTTCAAGCTACATCGGCAGTTCACGGAACGTGCAGGAATATATACAAGATGCGATGACTTACGTACGTCATTATGGTCGTCCAGATTTGTTTATTACATTTACATGTAATCCGAATTGGGAGGAAATACAAACTTTGCTATTACCAGGCCATCAATCAATGCATCGTCATGATGTCACGGCACGTGTGTTCAAACAAAAATTAAAATCATTGATTGATTTAATAGTAAAACATTCTGTTTTCGGTAACAAACGTTGTTACCAGTCACTCGATCCACGGACCGTGAGGTGCTTTTAACATGACATCGCCATACATGGAAGGTGGAACATGTAAGAAGCGTTTTCCAAAGGAATATACGAATGATACTATTACGGATATCGATGGTTATCCGTTGTATCGCCGCAGAAACGCTGAGAATGGTGGCCAAACATTTACAATGCGAATGTCAAATTCTAGAAACCAAGTTGAAATTGACAATCAGTGGGTCGTACCATACTCACCATTGCTTTCAAAAACGTATAAGGCTCATATTAACGTCGAGTTTTGCAGTTCTGTAAAATCCATTAAGTACGTTTGTAAATATTTTAATAAAGGCAGTGATTTGGCCGTATTTGAAGTTCAAAATGTAAATAAAAACGACGAAATAACACGATACCAAATAGGTAGATACATCAGTAGCAACGATGCTATCTGGCATATTTTTAGTTTTCGCATCCATGAAAGATACCCTTCCATCCAGCATCTTGCAATACATCTTGAAAACGATCAGTGTGTATATTTCACAGAAGAAAATATTTTCCAAAGAATACTTGAGCCACCAAAAACGACAAACCACAAACTGAATTTTTCACATTGTGTCAAAAATCTGATGTGTTCAGCCAATTCGCAAAAACATTATTATATACCGATGTTCCAAGCTATTTTTCATGGAACAAATTAGGTAAAAAATGGTAGCCACGTAAACAAGGAGAACCACATTCTTCGATCGCAGGCATATTCAAAGCAAAGACTTTGCATCCAAAACAACGTGAATGTTTCTTTCAGCGTTTGTTAATTGTGAATGTTCCTGGACCAGCTTCTTTCGAATGTTTACGAACAGTTAATGGTCGAGTGTTCAATACATGTCAAGATGCATATCGCGAGTTGCAGCTGCTGGTAGACGACAATTATTGGGACCTGATACTTGCTGATGCAGCGTTGACAGCCACGCCGAATAGTGTTCGTCAAACTGTTTGCAATTATTTTGACAACATGTTATCCAACACAATCTTCGAGTTTGTGGGAAAAATATAAAAACAGAATGACTGAAGATATAACTGAAATTTCAGTTTATATAAATAAATAAAAAATAATTTTTTATAAATATCAATTTTTATATAATTTCAATTAAGTAATTTGTAATGAAATGTAAATTAAAATTTTTTATGATCGTTTGTCCTTAATTTCAACTCTCCGTAACTCTTTACCAATTACATTTTAATTTCCAAATCGACTACAATGTTTTTATCTTTATTAGTGAATATTAATTTCACTACTTGAGGAAGTTTAGAATAACATTAATCCAACGTACTATAATTAGTAAGTCACAGCAACGCGTGACCGGGTCAGCTAGTATTATACTATAGTAGAATCTTATTTTTGGATTATTATTTATCTAACATTTTTGTCAAGTGAAAATTGCACATGCCTTCTAGTAAAAATATTCACCTATAATGGTGATTAACTGTAGCTAACCACACTCAATAGTCCATAAGGAGAAACAATCTCTTGTTTAATGAAACTGTGTGGTAAACTCTAAAAACATCCAATTTTATTGTGATTTAGTTTTTAATCGTTTGACCTCAATTAACTCAAACATGATTGTTGGTAAAGTGTGTCTTTAACTAAAACCTGTTTTAAAGAAACTGGTACACCTGCCTAATATTGTGTAGGGCCCCCGCGAGCACGCAGAAGTGCCGCAACACGACGTGGCATGGACTCGACTAATGTGTGAAGTACTGCTGGAGGGAATTGACACCATGCAACCTGCAGGGCTGTCCATAAATCCGTAAGAGTAAGAAGGGGTGGAGATCTCTTCTGAACGGCACGTTGCAAGGCATCCCAGATATGCTCAATAATGTTCATGTCGGGGGAGTTTGGTGGCCAGCGGAGGTGTTTAAACTCAGAAGAGTGTTCCTGGAGCCACTCTGTAGCAATTCTGGAGGTGTGGGGTGTCGCATTGTCCTGCTGGAATTGCCCAATTTCCTCGGAATGCACAATGGACATGAATGGATGCAGGTGATCAGCGAGGATGCGTACGTACGTGTCACCTGTCAGTCGTATCTAGACGTATCAGGGGTCCCATGTCACTCCAACTGCACACGCCCCACACCATTACAGAGCCTCCATCAGCTTGAACAGTCCCCTGCTGACATGCAGGGTCCATGAATTCATGACGTTGTCTCCATACCTGTACACTTCTGTCAGATCGATACATTTGGAAACAAGACTCGTCAGAACTGGCAACATGTTTCTAAACATCAACAGTACAATGTCGGTGTTGACGGGCCCAGGCGAGGCGTAAAGCTTTGTGTCGTGCACTCAGCAAGGGTACACGAGTGGGCCTTCGGCTCCGAAAGCCCATATCGATGATGTTTCGTTGAATGATTCGCACGCTGATGCTTGTTGATGTCCCAGCATTGAAATCCGCAACAATTTGCGGTAGGGTTACACATTGAACGATTCTCTTCAGTCGTGGTTGGTTCCTTTCTTCCAGGATCTTTTTCTGGCCGCAGCGATGTCGGATATTTGATGTTTTACCGGATTGCCGATATTCACGGTGCTTTGGTGAAATAGTCGTACGGGAAAATCTCCGCGTCATCGCTACATCGGAGATGCTGTGTCCCATCTCTCATGCACCCACTTAACACCACGTTCAAACTCACTTAAATCGTCATAGCCTGCCTTGTAGCAGCAGTAACCGTTCTATCGCCTGCGCCAGACACCTGTTGTTTTATATAGGCGTTGCCGACCGAAGCGCCTTACTCTGAGTGTTTACAAATCTCTGTGTTTGCATGCATACGCATTCGTATACCAGTTTCTTTGTTTCTTCAGTGTACTTCTCGTATTGAACTATAGGAATGTGTAAATATAGGCCTATCAGATTTAATGCATGGACTGACAGATACATTTGGTTTAACGTTGGTTTTATGAATGAATTTTTACACACTATTCAAATCAAACAAAAATTTTAACTTTCCTAAATTAAAAATGTAATCTGTATATGGTTTTTTTAAATTTCTGTGGGCTACGACGTTATTCTGAGAAGTATTCCGCTTTTTTTTACCAAACATGACTTTCCAAAAAGTCTCTAAAAAGAAATATCAACTTTTTAACAAAATATGTAAATAAAATCATTGCAACATGGAATAACTCGTATATATCACCTATTAAAAAAGTCCGCGGCATTTTTAAAAGCGTCTTCGTACTTGCACATTACAACTGAATGCACAAAATAGACGGAATGAACGTGAAGTTGTAGAATATGTTGATATCAACTTTCCTCAGCTTATTAAAAAGTTTAGATGATCCAATCTGAAGATGTATTGCCAGTCATAAAGTTTTCCTTTTATTACCGGCAGTCAACTTCTCTTACATCTGCACGACTTGCAGATTATTTATTCGTTCGCTGATCTCTGAAATTGAGGAGGAATACCTAGCCTCTGTATTTTTCTACAGTAAACGATTTGCTTACATTTAAAGTAACGGGACCAGTAGCAAATTATGACAGTATTCTGAAAAAAATATCCATATTACCTTCACTAGTGTATATAATTTCATATAGCCCTTCATTTCAAATCAAAACATTCCATTCGTGGAATTAAATTTTGCTCTCTGGAGTCTAAAGTCCAGAAGTGTTTGCTTAATTTTAGATATTACCTAGTTCATTTGTTATTGGCAAACTGAAGAAAAAAATGTGAGCTCTAAACAGAATCGGATCAGGCCTAATCTTTACGCTACTTTCACAGTTACTAAGTAAAAACAAGTTACCATAAGAGGAGGACATTAGAAAGAAGTTTGAAAATAAAAATGTGTTTTCAAAGGTCATTCTTCATTGCAGATTTGATTACCAATAAGCTTCCTTTCAAGAAAGCTTGTTTAAATGTAGGCCCTTTTTTATTTTTGACAGTGTAGTGTAAAAAGATCGACCGCACCAAAAAAGGAATTGTGGTACTGATTTGAAATTTGTTATAGACGTTCTTGGCACATATTATGTAAGGAAATGTTTCGCCAGAAATCCAACAAATGTATTTATTATTACTATGATTATGAACTAATGGACCATACTGGATCAATCAAAACATTGACCCTCATCATGGCTTGTAATCAGAATTTGTCTAATGTTCCTACTGGGTAGTTAGAACCATGGATTGGCAGTTCTTGGATAAAGGGGAAGAGGGAGCTTAAGTGTTGCCATCTGTCTGAGATTCACGTAACTTACGTTTTCTATGATACGTGTATTTTTGTTTGTGAAATGTGTAATTTATAAGGCAGAATTTGCGCTGCCACACTGGCTGGTCCAAATATATCTTATACTATACATATATAACGTTGATAAATATGTGGGTAGATCGAGACAAGTTATTACACAACGAATACCTATTGTTACCCGTAGAAGAATATTGAAAGTGTTTGTTAGGTTTGGTTCTCGAGTATAAAATTGCGTTTCGCATCCTTAGCAAGTAATTACGCAGTATTTTATGTAATAAGTTTTCGCATGTGTTAAATCGCTGAATGGTTAAGTTATTGACATATGAGACATATATGGCTACTAGCGAATGGCAAAAATTCGGTATAATCGTAAATTTATTGTCGAATCACTTTCACTCTACGTAATCCTTCACTTTCGTGCGAAACATTTTCTTATGTCATACGTGTTAAGGACATAACAAATATTCAAACACAATTCAAATAGCACAACTCCTACTTGTACCCTGACAATGCGGTAGAACTGTATATAAATATATAAGAAAATGGAAGTACTGGTTAAAAGTGTTTCCTGTCTTCCTGTATGCAGCAGTAAGATCCCATTCGAATTCTTCAATAATTTATGTGTTATAGATCGTATTAACCATCGTACTATAATCTACTTAACATTCCATTTGTATTTTTCTGTTGTAACTTCATAATAGCAGCAAGTAACGTTAAATATAACACTGAAGTTCCTTGTCTAAGATGAAAAACTTCTTATTTCTAAACTTAAAATGAATTTGAACCAAAATTCGCTTAGATTTTCTGTAATTAATGACAAAGAATCAAGAAAAAAAATCAAAAAATAGCAAAATAACGTACCGGCAGACAACCGAAATGTAAGTATCATCGTCAGAATGTGAAATCATCAAGCCAGTACAGCGTGAAAGCTAGTAAATTGAGTAGGAATGACAGGAATGTGTTTGGTAGCGATGAGTTGTGTTGCAGGCGGCGGGGTTAAAGGGGAGGGCGCTGAGGTGTCAAACAGCGAGTCCAGACCAATCGATGCAGTTTGTGGGCCACGTGCCCGCCATGTACGGCGCAAACTCAAAAAAATAAACACCACCCATCACAGTTCCAATGTTCTCTTCTTCTGCGATCCTTTCCGTCCTAGAGGCTCTGTCCAAGCGATCAGATATTTACAAACTAAAAACATATTATTGCAATAGTTGAATTGTAATGGTTTAGATGATGAGTTTGTTTTCAGACGCTTTCCGTCTTTCGTGCATGTATCATCAGTGATCGAAATTAATAATTTACATACGAAGTTTTTTAGCTGAACTTCTTTTGCTTTCAACAAGCATGTGTCTTTGATTTTACATTACTGGAGCCATCAGAATTTTAATAGATCAGTTAGAAGAAAAATGTTCAGCTATGACAGAAGCAAGAAACCTTTGATGTATTCTGGGATATCGGAGCACCTGGTAATTGTGTGTGTTTTTATTTTTTTTTTGATGAAATTTTCTATTAAAGCCATTGACAGTGAAATGGCTGTCATACGCTTAAAAAAAAAAAGTACCCCACAGATGAAGTTTCTTGTGAAAAATAATAACCAATATATTTTTGATCCGTGAAATGAAGTCTTTTAATCTCTTTATCATTAATTTATTTTTAATAAAAACCGACAGTCATACCAATTAACGACGCAAATGGAAACTGAAGCTACGTCATTTCCACGAAAGTCAGAGGGCTTTTCATATATCCCATTATTTACAGAAATATCTATTTTGCGGGTTAAAGTTTTCATAAGTTTATTTACAGTTTAATAATCGTCCCAAATATTACTCAAAAAGAAATTGTTGCTTAACAGTCTATTAACAGCTGAAAACTCTTTAATTCTTGAATATAAAATTTCCTGACATTGTCTTATTATCTCCGATTTCGTCATTTGCTGAATTCTTCCTAAACTACAATACAAATCCCTCGTATATCGACTAAGCATTTTGGATGAAGTCATGCAAAACCTGGAGTGTTAAAACTTCCATCAGTAATCCAATGTAGTATGGATCATTAGCTAAATTGAAAATTTTATTTTTGTCGATCAAAATGGGTAACGTTTAGAATAAAATTTACGAACCGTTTGTGAGAAAGGAACAGGAGAAAAAACTCAAGAAATGTGATTAATCTGTGTCTATATTTCCCTCAGTAAATATCCTACAAATCGACACAAGTCCTCCGAAGCAAAAACATGTCGCATAGAATCAGTATCTTCGTTCATTACAGATGAAGAAAGAACATCTGTTTAACTGGAAACATTTACTTCTAAATGTCGTTTACTTATTCAATACAGACTAATGAGTGATACGTTGCCAATTTGATTTATACAAAAATCGAGATACATAATCGAATTGTGATACGTCATAATTCCCGAGCGTTTAAATAGAGTACAACATCAAATTTAAAAACAAACGAAAATATGAAACGTCTGGCAGCGTACAATACCATTAACCATACCTAACTGTGTATTGTAGCCACTGTGCAGTGAACTCTTGTAACACGGCGTGTATTCCAGCGCAGACAAGGATTAATTACCAGGACAGTACCATCAATAACGCGGACCGTAATACCACCCCGCAGCCGCAACATGAAACGTCAAAATTGATGGCCAACTATCCGAGCAACTAAATAGCGTGTATTTCCAGCGAGGATTGCAGGGGAAATTTTCTTAGCGGTGTGATATATAGTCGTAAATTAGGAATGTCACGAAAAAAGTAAAGGGATTATGTGAAACAGTGATGAAAATTTATTCACGATATCGTTAACAGAAAGTACTGTTACATTAAAAAATAGAATAAAAAATTTATAAATGAATCTTTCCTCTCGTTTACAAACACAGTTCTATACCAATCCTCAAAACAAAAAATTAAAGTATATAAAAGTTAATTTGATTGCTTTCGTATCGCTTTGACAGACAGGTTGGTGGCAGATTCTGTATTTTTAAGTTATCTAAATTTTTCTCTAAAACATTGCAGTCTGTAAGTATACAGTGTGGAATTTTTAACGTCTTGCAAATAAGATAGCATTTTCAGGTTCTCCCTGAAATTATCGGCCATTAAACCATGATTCAGTTGTTCATCACTTCAGTACTTTGGCGTATTAAAGACAGTTTGTTTGATGGACGAGTACGAAAGTGCTTTACCATCAAGGTCTCATACTTTCAGTTCGTGAAGAATGTAATACCCCTGAGATTTCAAAACACGTACGTATGAGAGAAATCTGAAAATTTCTTGGCCTAGATCGTAGACAAATACTAATGTACTAATTCTAACAATTGCAAAATGTCGCAAGAATGATTTATATAATTACGTAATCTTTCTCGGCGTTGAGAATACAAATAACATTATTTATAAGAATTATTTAGTTTTTTACGAAATGTAATGATCGTCAAATTTTATCCAAATTTCAACTTCACAGTTTGACAATAGCATCTCTATTTGTAGTTGTTACCAAGAACTGTTCAGTTAAGTAATAATTATACGAAACCTTTATTGGAAAATGGGGATGGTGGAGTGGGAAAAAAACATTACTTCAAACGAAATGATTTCTTTACCTATTTAAATATTTGAACGATATGAGCTCATGTTTTGAACTTAAAGTAATTATTATGTTACGTTTTCCACGTGAAAATAAAGCTGTTAAATTAAGATTTCAAACCATAAAATATGAAATACAGATTACTTATTATGATATCATTTGATCTACGGAAAATAAAATAGTGCAGAAGAATTTTTTTAAGAAATCAAATAATAAAAGTTAAAAAGTGTAGAATTAGGCAGTATATATATGCAACATGTGTACTAAACACGAAATAATCACAAATTAATTCAACGATTTAGTCCCAATGTTTATCAACTGTAAACATAAATTACTTTCAAAAATCTTCTGAGCATCCAAAAACGTCATCTCCAACTTAAAAATAGATGAACAATTCAAAATCTTACAACTTCGCCTTAAAATTGTGACATAGGAATGCACAACTTATGTTTCGCAAGAGGGAGTTAAAGATGGAAGCTACACAAATTTTAATTTCGCCCTGTAAAACTGGAAATTACTTGTACACCTTTTAATTATTACATTTTTTCCTCCCCACCTTAATTACTTGTTAATTGACAATAGGACTGAGGTGATAACGATTTTCTGCTTCCATAAATAGTGAATACATGTATTATATTGACATTAAAGCAGTAAATTCCTACATTAGATTTCTGTCCAATGTACTCGCCGTAGTCTCAATAGTTCTCTCATGACACATCTCCTCAATTGAAATATCACTAATCGAAATAGCAGACAATGCTATATCAAAATTTACTGACTTCATCCTTTTTAAATCAATTACAGTTGCCATCCGTCCTAGAATGTTGTGGAAAGAACGATCCAGAAGTTAATTAATTTTCTTGTTTCTTACTCTGTTTAACTGCGTGTCATATTTTTACCAACAATTCTGTGTTTCCCGAAAACTCTTGCAGTTCAGAATTTTTCAGACAACTAAAGTGTTACTAAATAAAAAAGAGAATTCTTTCAATGTCCTTAATATAAAAACCCAGGTCGGTCTTCGGAGCAAATTAATGCTCCACACTCCGTTCGATGATCTCGGTCGATGAACGGAAGTGGTGAGGTCAATTTCACGTTCCATTCTCTCTGCTTCTTGAGGATAAACACTTATCCCCTCCATCGCTAATTTGATACTGGCTAAGCGGGTTTCAGAGTTCATTCCCGGAATTCAGCTCCCAGAAAACAATCTGCGGCATTATCAGAATTCAAACAGCAGTCGACCAACACACAATCACACCATCTACCATCAATACAAAGACGAAAATGTATTCCGACATAGGTTCACAAACAATGGAAAATATATATTTTGTTATGATATTTATGTAGACAAAAATACGATAGTGAAGAGGACAAAAATATTATTTGCATTCTGCGTCGCGATAGGTATTTGAACCTCCTATGGTTTTATGTTACCTTATCAAATACTATGGGGTGGCTGCTTAGGTACCTTGTATGTTGTTACCACCGAAATAGTTAGAACTGGCGAATTAGAAGTGCGTTTGGCTACAGGCTGGAGAAACCACAACATTCACTGCTTAGAAAGATATGACCACCATATCTTTCGTTGAAAAAAAAAAGGAAAACTAACTGGGAAAATGTTTGAAAAATATCCAGTAGGGGGAAATTTACACTTATGGAAACAAAGACATACTGATATTTTAATAAATAAATTAGAAGAGTTCTGGCACAGTTTGTACGCTACAGAAAATTCATATCTGTTTCTTTTTTGAAAATTAAACAATCGATTCTTGTTTTCGAACTAGAATATTACAGTCAGTAATTGATGTATTAAACCCTAAGTTTTCTATATTTTACCGTCCTCAAATTTATTCAGAACTATTTAATACGTCTTTTATCTTCCCTGCCATTCGTTAGTGCAGAGGCATTATTCGATTTGAGAAAATTTACTCAGAACTGGTGAACTTTTTTTTCAACGATTGAAATACGATCTGCTCATGCCAATATGATTTACTTGAAAACAAAATAATGAATATCAGGACAGAAGTATGTGAATTATCGGACCCTTTAGATTTAAGAATCTACAGATTCTCTGACGATACAAAAGTTTAAGGCAAAAAGCAACTGATCAGGTCGTCAGTTGTTGTTGGCAAGTACCTGCTTCACGATCAACGAAGATGTTCAGCGCAATGCACAGTCAGAAGAGAAACAGTAAAACAAGTGGCCAACAATGTGTACTGAAAAACAGTTGTCCACAACCACTAACCTGTTTTCTGGTCAAGGAAGACAGGTTCGAGGAAAAGAAAAAATTTACAAAATTTTCATTATTCTATAGAACTTCCCTCGAGAATTGGAATTATTTTTGGATTAATTTACAACATTTAAACCGACTTCTCCTTATTATCATCAATCTTTGTCGGAATTTTGTCTTACATTTGCTGAATTACGCGTTAATAATTTTGGATCTGATATAAAACTGATTTCTTGTGTGCATTTCATAAACAGAATGTCGAATAAGTAGAACTTATTGTAATCGGTCTTGGCCAAAGATAGCTCAGAAAACATAACAACCACTGCATCACTGCATTTTACAGAAAATTAGCAAAATAAATTATAAAAAGTTATTTCTAAATATTCTTATTAAATAGCATATTTAATGTAAGCTGAAGGTTAAAAGAAAATTGTTTTAAAATAGGGATGCAATGACGAAAGTCAACCAAAAATACATTTCGTTTCTCTTAACCATCTTCAAATCTTTAACATTCACCTTAAATCTTTTATATGGTAATCGGAAACAATAAATAATTTTAACCCTTCAAAAACTTTGTTATGGTAAAGATAAGTTAATATGAAATATTTTCCAGTCATTACCAAATCTTAGTAAAATGTTCCAAAATTCATAAAAACTAATATATGTGTAAGTTTATATTTGCTGAGTTCTGGGAAGTGGACGTTTTTATAACTTCTGGTTTCTTACTTCATATAAACCAACCTCGAAGGAAGAACTACTGTAGTATTAATTTAATCCAGCGTTATAATTCACTCAACTTCCTTAAGTGACAGGAAGTCTTATGAACAGTTAGGCACTTATAAATTTTAAAAGATATTAGTGGTAAATTTAGCGTTAAGTTTGAGATTAAAAGAGAACCCATTACTTTCCAAATAGGTATCTGACATTTCAATGCGTACGCGGGGAGAATTTCCCGATAATCGGTTAGGTATGACGTGACAAATCCACTTACATGATGATGTGATCTGACATTTCGGGTCCTCATGCATACGCAAATCGATCCCCCGAATCCACTTACTGCCGCCATTTAATTTTACATACAATTCCCTGGATTCGGGCGCCGCGCCGGGCCGTAAGAGATTAGCTGGAGCGTCCAGTTACGCTGCTGGTTCACTGGAAAACACACACACCCGACTATCAGCGTGCTAATTCGGAAATATGGCGCTTGTATGCCTGTAGCAGCATTTAAATTTAATGTGTATAGCATTCATTTCAGGAGTGGTACCAATAAGTGAAACTTGAGTTATAAAAGAGTCTGTTTCAGAAACTTTTTTTATCTTATGTGGTACTACCGTGTTTATAATTTTTTGAGTAACTTAAATGTTTTGTTCCTTTATTTCCCCCTAGATATTTGTAACAGCCCTAAGACCTGAATTTCGAATAGTATTGTACTGTGTGAAATATTTGTAGTGAGCCAAAGTTTGCTTGAAAGTGATTTGATATGTTTATTTTGTAAATTCTTGTAAATAAGTGTATATAGACTTTGTTTTAGGTAAGAAAATTATTTAAAGATCATTTAATATGTTTAAGAACCGAATGATGCAAGAGAATTTATTAAAAGTTTGTATTTACTTGTATTAATGTATGTTACGATGTCTACAGGACAATTTTCCACCATTTGAAAGGATTTCTGTAAATAATTTTGTATTTAAGTATCTATAATTACCATTTCTAATCATTTTGTAATGTTATTAATTAATTTTGTATCAATTCCGATTGTTTTTAATATGTTTGATTGTTTGAGTGATTGTTAATGATCGAGAAATATCGGGCGGATGCCTTTGAAGAATTCTCGTAATTTCGATAGACTCTATATAAACAGATCGCCTGGACAGAGAAGTCAGTTTGCATTAAGTATTAATTCAGTGTTACAGAGACATTCATGCAAGTTTTCATTCAGTATTGCATCTTTGGATTGTAACAACTATGCTTGTGAATGTCGCAGACTTGTTTTGATTGAAAATAAACGAGCATCAACATACATTGTTTTTTTGGTGGACTTTTTTAAATAATTAATGCAGTAAATAAAACCACCAAAGAACCTTAACATATTACTGAGTCCTCTATAACCATACTGTAATCAAAGAACGATACGAAAAACCTGTTTCTGTAATTATTACTAGCGATTGATGGAAGTAGCAGAGAATAATCCTGTAATATTATCAACAATATTTATTTGGAAGCGGTGAGAGTTGATGATTTAATATTATAAGGATATATCAATATCACTGTTACAATTTTCCGATAATTCTGATTTTCTGAGAATACATGGTAATCTCATATAGTATACGCATTTCGTTTATAATGTTGCACATTGTTCTTTGATGTGTAGAAAATTCTTTATTTTTTGAACATGTTTGATAAGCAAGTTTATCAGCGATTTACACCAGGTGCGATATGACGAGTATATGCTTTTTTAACTACATCGTTAACAATATGCCGAAAACCCTTAAGCGTAGCTTTAAGGAACTGTATTCCTTATCTTGAAAGGAAGGATCTAACAAAAATTCTTTCTAGCAGGAGATTTTTCACTCACTAATGTCACCATTCACACTCATAAATAAAGTATATAATGCTAGACGTGTATATTTTCAGCGCAGTTATTATGGATATACTGACTTCTAACTTGCATCTTCCATTCTCAGTAAATTTAATCCGAAATTACAAAATTATAGGCTCTACAGGTTTTTAAATTTAACTAACTGATTCTCTTTTTATCTTTTTTCCTGTTCTTCAAAGAGTTTTCTTTAGGGTGAAGCAGTCAAAGTCTCCGAATGTTGTTTTTACGAGTTTTTTTTTTTTTTTTGGCTGGTCGGTGTTCTAATTTTGCGCAAGGGAAATTATGGGGTAATGAGAACAAAGCTCCAATTTCCCCTTGCTCATGTCTCTTAATATCCCATATGTTAACGCTTTCGTTTAAAAGTAAAAAAAAAAAGTAATATAATTTTTCTCTACAGTTCTACATAGTGCCCGTTAAACTACATTAATCACGCAACCATTACAAAATCTTATATATAAAGATGAATGTATGTATGTTTGTTTGTTTGTTCTTCATACAAATCCACAGTTTTCATCCGATCTCGATGAAACTTTTCACACTTAACCTTTGAAACAAGGAGAAAAATACTGTCTACATTTGGTTGAAAAATTATCGGTATAAATAATACATGTCTCATAATTTCGAAATACTACTGAACGGCGATAGACAGACGCGTTGGATATGGAGGTCTCTCTACTGTTTTACCATGTAGCGGTCATGTAGCACAGTGGCTAAAGCGCTGGCTTACTAATGTTTGGGACGTGGTCTCCGGTTCAAATCTCCGTGGAGGCTAAGATTTAAAAAAAATTGTTTTTGATCGTAAGAGTCACGTCTGGGCCGTCGGTTATTCGGATTGGATGTTAAACAGTAGATATTACAAAGTTAGGGGTGCAATGCGAGGCGGCAAATCATAGGTAGTCTTGCAATGCTGTAGGTGCACACTTTTTTACGTTATAATGATCCCTCAGGGGTTGTTCGCAGTCAGTGTGTGTGTGTGTGTGTGTGTGTGTGTGTGTGTGTGTATGAACCGCAGTAATAATACTGTAAATACGGAAGTAAGTCTCTGTCTTTTTGTCACGTTACCAACAACTTTCTATATTCAATTCTGGCAAAAAAAATCTTAATCCACGCGTACGAAGTCGCGGGCACGTGCTAGTACTAAAATAACTTTATAAGCAATATAGCAAACTCGCCTGCTTAAAATAATAGCAGGAAAAATTACAGCCGGACAGCCAAAAACACTGTGTCGCCTGTTTGGCTGACTTAGGGCGACAGAGCCAACGCTTAAGGAAGAATGATACCCTCTGGGGAGGCTTCAACGAAACTCGCAGGTTTCTAGCACGCGATATTCAAATTATTCAGGATAGGCTCCTATTACCCGTAGGCTCCCATTCCCCTGTTTTCACCTATGCAGATGTAGATAAACTAACAAAATAAGTATGCATATAAAATATTGCCCTTAGTAGTTTAAGTGGGGGTTCCGTTAATATGGAATTTAATAAAACTGATTTTTTGTTTGTTTAAAAGCAATGCTGTTCTAAGGAGATTACAGTGTTCGTAGGTTATTACTTTCTGAATATTTCCTTGAATTCCCTCCATCGTTAGCAAGGATATGGAATTTCATAACCTCTCCGAAAAATAAACGGCATGATAGCTAACACATAATAATATGAGATGACCGTATAGAAAATTAATGCATTCAAATAAAGAGCTAACGGTAGTGAAGCCAGAATGTTTATACGCAGCAGGAACTCGAGTCAGAAAGGGACTGACAGAAATAGAAAAGAAAGAAAGGAAGATTCTATGGAAGATCTTCAGACCAAAACAAAAAGTGTCAGGAAGTGAATTAAATTTCCGTTTGAGATCGAACCAAGAATTATATAATAAATTTGAAGATGCATCAAACATAATTAAGGAAAGGAGATCAGTTTTTTATAGCCACATAAAGAGAATGGAATTAGAAAGAATGACAAAGAAAATTATCAACTTTCAAGAGAACGGGAAGATTCAGGTTCTATGGGTAAAAAAGTATATAAGGATTTCAAAAGGTGTGGAATCAAGTGGAAGATATCGGAGAAATGGAATTGTTCAGAAGAAAAATTGCCGAGGTAAAGGAAGAAGAAAACCAATCAGGAAAAGGAAGGTATTCTCAGAAGAAGAAAATGCAAGAGTAAGCCAGATAATGAAAGAGTACTGGCAACGGAGGAAGGAAACTCAGAAGAGGAAATGAAGTTGCGCAATCGTAGTCCATAGATACCAGAAAAAGGAAAAAGAGGGGGGGGGGGGGGGAAGCTAACAAATAGAGAAGTAATTAGAAGGGAATCGTAAACAGTAGAAGTCCGTGTATTCTATTCAGAATGAAGAGCAAAGAAATATAACAACTTTTAATCGGAGATGTCGTTTTCATAAGTAATATCATCTCGTGTATGTTTCATGTTCAGTTCGTCGAGCGTGACGAAAATACAGTAACCGTAACAGAAGAACTTTTCCAGATTATTTTATACACAGTTATTTGGCCATAATTTCCTCAAGATCTCCTTTGATAGCATAAGCACAAAACAGATATATAAAAAATAATCATTCGATTTTTACAATAATAGCTGAATAAATAGCTTCATACATATATAGATAGGAGATTGATTACCTTTGGAATGACCAGCTTGAACGAAGACATCTCGCCAAACACGTATCGGATACGTTACACTCTATGATCCAATCTGGAAAGAGAGAGATACATTAGGAATCATTGGGAAGTGTAGTAGTCATTTTTGATCAAACAAACCAGTAACTTTTGGGGGTTATTTTACAGTACAGATCAAAGTAGTTCAAAGAGTCGCCATATATTAAACCATAAAAAAGAGACTAAAATAAATTTTGGAAGTGTGTGGTTTATAAACTAATAGTAAGGTTGAAAATACAGCTCGTTGGAGTAAAAAGTTACGAAACAGAATTTCATACTAACATTAAAACACATTATTGTCCAATATGTAACCCAGAACGTAAAGTGTTTGTTTTGTGATACTTCTATCAGTTTCTAATATAACGTCTAAGCATTTTCGGCCTGCTGCAGTGATTCACGAAGATGCTAACCTTATACTTTTAACTTAAAAATACGTTAGACCCAATGTTTTCTCTTGTTGGCATTAAGGAAGGGCTGCCAAAGACTTTTATATAGTTTTGTATGTGAAATATTATACTCAGAATTGTGATGGGTGGCCAAGGAGACAGTGCCTGGCGCCAGTCAGTCGGACGACGGCGGTCAGGTGATGGGAAAGTTTCCCGTTAAGCCGCTGCTGTGGCGGGTGAGCGCCAACCGTTCCAGAAATCCCCAGCGGTGCCACGATTCTGTGCGTCACCTCGTGACCTGTCTAGGTTTAAAACGTAGCCAATGTTGACTCTCTTTTTGTAACAAGAGGGCTGATTGGGTGAATTTCTGTTCCATGTACGACGAGAGAGAGGAGGAGGGAGAATCCGACGCCACTGGCGAAGGTTGAAGAAAAATCACTCTGGAACAAGCCGCCAAGGTGGACGGTTGCTCTCGCCCAGTGCGGTGGAGAGATCAGGTCTGGAAGTCAGGGCAGATATCACGCACTAGCGCAGTGGTGCATCACTTCTGGCAAAGTCTGCTGGAATTGTCTGCCTGTCCGCTTTCCGACAGACGGACGTGTCCGTCTGAGCGGTTGCTTGGAGCTGAACCGGTGGAGATCGCAGATCGCGCGGCAATCAACTCACATTTGGGTGAAGTGTTGATTTCAGCCGCCAAAGACGAGTTCATGAGTTCATGGTTTTTATCTGAGGTTGAACCCTTAAGCGTTCCCCTGTGAGAGAATCTCAGCTCAGAATTACATTTTACTACTGTGCTAGCTGGCAAAAACTTTGATATTATTCCACCGTGTGAATAGTGCAATCACCTAGCCTGAGGGTATTAGGACTAATTTGTTCATTCATTTAGGTTGGGATTGGCGCCCTTGTTCTTTAACTATTGGCATGTGCAGGCATTTATTTGTTCTTGTGCTTGTTTTGAAAATTAACGATTAAAGTTCAGTTGATACTTTCATTTTGCTTTTCATGTCGGCAACTTGTAATGTCGAGCTTGATTGCCTCCTTTTAAGAACAAATGTTTCATGTTAACGTTAAATATGCTCAACCTGTATTTAGCCATTGCTTTAAATTCATTAAAGGTTGGTCATTTGTGTGCCTTGTAATTGCAGCATCAAAGTTCTTTGTAGATTAGAATTCCCAGTCATACATTTGCATAGTATCAATAATTCAATATTTCATGTTTTTAATAATTTATAATTTAACAAAAAAACTCCCTCCCCCATATGCCACCCGGCAAATACTGCACTCTTGTTGGCATTTCAGTGGCATCTTGAATTTCTTCAATGGGTGCGCTTGGTTTATCACATTAGAAACAGAAAGAAGCCAAACAGAACACGTGACAAAATGCATCCTTTCCTGAGGACAAACTCTTGGCACGGGAGGTGATTGATGTAGCTCGCTGCGACGTTGTTAATTGGTTATTTGCTGTACGAACGGCAGTTGTGAAACTTGCAATACCGACACAAGACATCTCATTCCTGATGTTAAAATAACAGAAGTTTTGTCCTTAAGCAAAAAAAGATTATAGTATTGTCACCATTTTAGGTTTTGTGTTTGTGTATGTGTAACTGTTGAACTGTTGGAAGACGACATGCGGTGCAGATAATAGGCTGCTTATTTTTGTTGTAAGCATTCTGTATAACTACAAGCAGTCATCAACAACACCGACGAACACAATAAAAACAAAGAATCTTAAATTCCTGAAAAGCAGTTGTCAAGAATGTTGTTTGTTTATGATGCACGGGTTTTACGATATACAAGAATGATGTAATGAAGTATTTAAAAGTCAGTTCATCGAATTTTCGCTGGAACTGGTACCCTCAAACCGAAGCAAAAGGATATGGGAATTTTCGCTCCCATCTCACCCTGAATTGCCGGTTGATTCTGGGTTCCAAGGTTCTTCTCGACTACAGAACCGTCAATCCGAGCTCTAAAAGGACTTCTGATCTCCATAACACTGCCAGTCGACTTACATACTTGTCCGTTCATCAAATCTTCAAGCTATTTTTCAACGAAACTCTTTAATTTCTTCTTCATTTAAATTTTTCAATTTTTGCTGATTTTATTAGCTGTGTTCACTAATCGGTTATTGATAGTCGAAAGATGATTATTATGTAAATATCTCAGCTATTATTTTCAATTAGCTGCGCTGGAACATATGCCTGGTGCCATTTTCCGTACATACATGCTTCTGAACTAGCCGAATTTTATCTTTACGTGTTTCAGCACTCAAAATGCCCAGCATTCCCCCCGTTATTTATTCGCCACTGACTCTATTAGCTCGAAACGAAAATTTTCTGTTTTCTTATGCATGTAATAAATAATATTCTAATGACCTTAAAATATATAAGTCATTTACTCGCTTGGCGCAAAAATCAATTATTATTATTTTTTACTTATGACTTTGCGCTTCGTCGACGTCGAGGTCATTAGAGGAGAGGTGGGACTGGGGACAAGGATAGGGAAAGAATTGGACCTTGGCCTTTTGAAGGAAGCATCCGCCTGGAGTGATTTTGGGGAAACCACGAAAAACCCAAACCTGGATGCGTGGACGGGGATTCGAACCGGCGTCCTCCAAAATGCGACGCCAGAGCGTTAACCACTCACTCACCACGCTTCATCGTTAAATATTTTTTTTTTAAATCCAATGACAAATTTTCAGAAGATTCCGTTCCATGCTCGAACAGTGCCACAACCGTTCCAATCCAAAATACTACATGTAGAGTCTATAGTATCGATATAGAAGAGACCAATTTCAATAAAATAATGTAAGTAAAAGTGACAGGAAAAAAACCGTTTGCTCGTTTTACTCGCAACCTACAAACCATACCAAAATGTTAGTATTTATAGTATTTGTTGTTTAAATACAGGATATGATAGATATTAGACACAAACTTCAAATCAATTGATATGGCCTAAAATTGACAACTCTGGTGGTAACTAACGTCTTTATTTCCAGTCAACTTTAATAAAATGCGTTGACCCTGGAAACCTCACCTTGATACATCGGCCATGTTCGACCAGTTCCGAAGTATATTAATTAGTTACAGTGCCTGTCACCACAGCGCTGCTCGGCTAATCAGCAAAATTCAAATGAATAATTGTATCGACTTTATTTACGTTTATAATGGGGCGCAGATGAAGTTGTGATAGTCCCAATAAGTAATCAGAGGATGTAATAAACATTTTTCAAACTGTTCTTAATTGCCAAACACTTACCAAACTTTGAAGTTCATGATGATCACTACTCATAAGTTCTTGGTCAAAACTGGCTAACAAAGAATAATAAAAATAAAATACTACCCCAAAATGTTTTCCTTTTGCGTTGCTCTCTATGTCTTGCTTTCTATTGTGTGAATGTAGTGTCTGCAGCTGCGTGAGTGTGAAATAAATGCAATGTGTTTAGTATGAGATCGAAAAAAAGGGCAATGAGACATCTGATGTCGACCCAGTTAGACCTAATATAGTAAAATCCCACCAAAGTACAGCAAAATTCAAAGTCCGCATCTGACGGCAGAATCGCAATTTACAACGCCACGTCCCCTCCTTCCGTAGTCACTATGCAGAGGTTTGGCATTTATCCGATACCTTTAGTGGTTATAAATTGGGCAACACCACCTACACTTCTTAACAAGAATCTTCCTCCATAGGGGTTCAAGATAGCCAATCCTGTGCAGAGGTTTAAACATTGTTATAATGACTCAGCAACTTCGGAATCGAATTAAGTTGGAAACCAATAAGCTTTTTCGTGCAAAATATTTCTTTATTTTTAATTAGTTCAGTCAGCTAAGCACTGATTGTAATACTGTACACTTAACGAGTAAATTACTGTCATTTATATTAAATATTAGACAAGCGAAAATCAAGCAAGAAGTGTCATAACTGAAAACATATACGAAATAATTTTCTGTGTAAATTTCGTTGGTGTCTAGATGCCGAGTTTCTGGCGAGGATCTTTGAGAAATCCGAACACGTGATAGAACTCGGTATTAGTGTCTTCCTTGTCAGTGATGAATGAGACGAAAACGGTGTTCGATATCTGGGACAAGATGGCGTAAAAGTTATCCAGGTGCCCATAACAAGCGGTGACAGATGTTGAGCTAGAACACATCAATCAAACTACATCAAGCTACACGGAATTCCCTACATACTCATTGTTAAACTCTAGAGTTGGATGGGTATCGGGCATTATACTGTTAGGCGTTGACCCGCTGCACTAATATATGACAGACTAATTAGTGGAATCATCCAGACGACAGTATCGGTGACGAAAAACGTGCCTTATAAAGACTAGCGTAGACAGTAATGTCCATTAACACTGAAGATTTTATCAAACACGACCTGATCAGTTTAGAGCACAGAAAAGTAGAGGTTTGGACGAAAGGTAATATTCTGAGAACTAGATGCAAGAAGAATAAAAAGAAATGACTTAAAGGGAACAGTCGTAGAAGCAAGCAGTTGTTGGATTGGAATCTCACATAAATTATTTATTAGGAAGATCTGTGGATCTGTTTTGTGAATCAGGCTTGCAGTGAAGTTCAAATTCAAATCATCATATTTAAACGACATATGTTGGACATAGGAAATCAAGAATTTCATTGACTAATAATTTTTTTTCGCAGACACATGTTTCCTTTCATGACATAATAATTTATACAGCTACAGATAGTTGTCATGCGTAATGTACAAATTTTTGTGTCGTTTATGTTTTCGCTATAGCAAAAACGAACTTCTCAGTCAGTTGTGGTAACTGTTAGGAACAAAACAGGGCACAGAATGTTTTCGTAAAATATATTATAAGGTATTTATCTGATCATGAGGCTCATTCTATTCAAAGTGGAATTTAAAAGCTCTAATTGAGCACTTTTACTAGCTTGCAATCACTGCAGTAAGCAGACAAATCCTGAACATTCTAGACAATACAGTAAAACAATAGGTTCGCCCTTTTAACAGATTCATCTTCATGGAAGTTATCAGTACGATAATGCAGGCAATATGATTCTGACTGGCAAATATTTTACTGCGCAGAATTGCAGATTTTGAGACAGTTGGCTCTATTGATTCGAAAACCATTCTATATCCTAATTCTTACGGAATTATCTGTCGGCATACAGTTTATCATTTCGTCATTTATTTGTGCAATATGGAAAATGTATAGAAATATTCCAAATGTCTGCTCATTTTAACCTTAATTCTGTTTGCACGTCACAATTTAGACAGCAACACCTTGTGCCACTTCTGTGGTATCACTTGGTGACTAAAAAACACGTTGCCAAAAAGTTGGATCTCCTCTCGCTGCCACAAAGTTGTATTGGTTTTTTAAGACAGATCATAAGGCCGTATTCCACATACATGCACAGAAGGCCGGAATAAAAAACTTGTTGATAACAAGGTTCCATTTAACAAGCACTTTATTCCGTGAAGCCAAGGTCCAATTATAAACCGAAGCACAATTGTCAATTCGTCGTATTTCACCATATTTTTATGGATTGGTTCAATCACATTCACTCAGCACCGACTGTACACTGAAGGCACTTTGGTGTCGGAGGATCGTCCATATATATCGGGCCTCGGTGACTAGGAAGTGGAGGTGCCTATTTCCCCTCCCTGGAGGCAGATGTGGTGGTGCCACTTCCACCTGCCAGTGGCGGTATCTATACTGGCCAGAGCGCGCTCTAGAGGCACGTCTGTGCGCGGACGACACAACATGCCGCAGCATGTATAACGTCAATAATGATTATTGTTTTCTAATGTTTTAGTGCATTTCTTGGTTGAATAACTTATTTGACCTTATCCACAGCTCGCCAGCGGTATCGAGATCATTCAACGCCACGCAAACAAGTAAAACTTGCGTTATGTTGCATAACGCAAAGACTAGCATCTGTAAGCATTACTAATTTTATTATGCTGGAACGTTGTTTTTCCTCATTTTGGCTTAGAAGTATTCTTCAAATTAGAGAAAGGAGACTCATTGAACACAATCACGGTTCTTATTAACTAAAAACAAAAAAAACTTACCAGTGTCCTACGAGTAGGCCTACAGTGTAGCTGACATTCAGCCATGTAAACACTGTAGCTTGCCGAACACTTCCCTCGAACCATGGAGATTTACTTGAAGGAGAACACTGAGAACGCCAAGACCTCCTCCTGTCTTGAAAAGAATCCCATTCCAGCTGTTTTATCATATTTGTTACTGATTGCATTCTGCTGTAATTTCCAGAAACAAATCTAGTAGCCCTTTCTTGCGCACCCTCTCAAACTCCTGTATTTGATACGAAAAATGTCGGGTCCCATAATAGACTACCATACTCAAGCAATGGCCTGACCAAAGTTTTGTAACCCAATTCCTTTACTTCTCTCGTACATCCCCTCATCACTCTCTCCAGAATTTTGAAACTTTTCCTGCTACCTGACAAATATGTAAATTCACTTGTTAAAAATTGAGTTACGGTAATTTGTTTTCAACATTTTTTTTCGATAAAGGAATAATGAATCAGATTTAAAAATCATTTATTGTAATGTACTTTTTTAAATTACAAAATAGTTTTTGGTGAATTCAATTTAACACAAACTCTGGACGCACAAGAGCAACT
>JARYHS010009186.1:154681015-154705648 GCA_031002005.1 Vandiemenella viatica
GCGCCAGAACGGTTCCATGGTTCGTATTCCACTGTAGGTCTCTTGTATCTGGTAGCATTACCGGGTTAGGTTAATGCGGCTTAGACAGGGGCGGAAAGCGCAGCCAATAGACCCTGTCACCAGGTCATTACCTCCTCACGGAATTATTATTCTTTAGTATATCTGTAGTTATAAGTATGACGTAATGCGCTTATGAAATTAATGGTTTTAAGTTTTCACTTGTGTCGGCAGTCACAATGACTGCCAATAGTTTTTATTTTAATAATAATAATGGCGTGCCTATCCTATATGGATATTGTTGTTCAGTGTTGCTATGAGTGTGGATGACTGATGATTTTTGTATTCAGTGTGTTGCTCGTATTATGGGTGTGCAAATACAAAAGATGTGAAAAAATTTCAATTCATGGCTAACTCTTCCAAAAGACATCAAGTTAACACTCGCCAAGCACACTACTCAATGATTTTTTAATCATCCTACTTCGTTTGTATATATTCCGTGCTTAGGAATCCCGCAGCACAACTTCTGCTACTCTATTGGGCAAGTCCCGAAAGACGAAAATTTACTAAACACCAAGGCTCGTAACTTCTAATTGTTTTTCGAGTGGCTTGGACCGTGGGAAAAGTGCTTTTGCCAGCATAATCACTGGACGTGTCATGTTTTTGTACAAGTGCCCATTTTTTTGCTTAGTTCTTCACGCTTCTACGACGTCGATGTCATTAAAGGCGGGAAAGGAATATGGGCAAGGAACTGGAAGGAATTCGACCATGGCATTTTGAAGGAAATATCCCGGCATTCAACAGGAGCGATGGAAAACATAAATCTGGATTGCCGGACGGGGATTCGAACCTGCTTCCTCTCTAATACGAGGCCTGAGCAACTAGCGTCACACCTAAGTTATTTCAACTTTTCACGCAAGTAACAAACAAGCCCGCCCTATACTAACCTCGATGTGTACGAAGAGAGGGGAAATATACAAGGACAATGGAAACTAAGCAATATGTGCCTTGTTCCTTAGTCTCGCGTTGAGCTGCGTTGTGTTGATATTGAATTACGGCACGTTTCGCCTGAAGCCTCCTGGCATCTTACAGACCGATTTTAAGCTCTCCCGTGACTGACTTCAGACGAAACATTGCACTAATTTAACACTACGCAACTCAATATGCGACTAAAGGAAGGAGGTATGAAACTTCGGCAGCGAAATGAAGCATTGTTTTTATATGCCAGGAGCAGTGTCTAAACACTGAATTTAGCAGAAGGGAGAGAGAAATAATTGCATTCGCTGTCACAGCAAGAATACGGTGATAAATTAGTTAATTCTTGTCTCAGGTAGGGGTTCTTTCAGAAAATGGTGCAGTTATCACAAAAATGTTTATAAATCGCCATTTAGTGAACGGGGACAGTAGAAACTATAGTATATACTATATAAACTATATTGCATAAAACAAATGTGTGAACTCCCAAAATTTATTTGTGTTGATATTTAAAACAGCAACCAGTCACACTTTGTTGTTATTATGTTTATTTAACCATTACCGGTTTCGAGCAAGATGCTCATCATCAGATGGTTTGCATTTTTAATGTATTTAAATATGCAGATGCAAAATTTGAGCGTGCGTCCTATAACAACAGAAAAGTAGCATTTTATTATTATTATTCTCGTATCACAAACATCAAAATAGACAGTTAAATACATTGTGCAAATCAACAACCTAAAACACACTTAGCCCATTACTTCGCAACCTCAGTTGCATTGTGTGTTGCTCGAAACAGGTGTTACGTAAGTAATGTAATTGAGATTAACCTTCATCGACCAAAAATTAGATTACTCTCACTCAATAAATGCTACTTTTCTGTTATAGGATGAACGCTCGAATTTTGCATCTGCTTATTTAAATATATTAAAAATGCAAACCATCTGATGATGAGCATCTTGCTCAAAACCGGTAATGGTTGAATAAACATAATAACAACAAATTGTGACTGGTTGCTGCTTTCAATATCAACCCAAATTTGATATCACAGTCGCGGATTTCCACCAATCGATCATGGACAAAATATATATCAAAATTTACTCTCAGTTTTTCATTGCATTAACTGCAGCAACTTTGTTAAGCATAATGCAGCAAATAACGTTACTAAGTGTTTCAAGGCAAGGAGAGCCTGTTTTACGTAGCTATTGAGATGACGAGAAGGGACCCTCTTTGCATGCGCGCTGGGTTCTGATGAGCTCCCTAGAGACTGGGTTGTCGCCTCACTGCTCCCATACAATGGCGGCGACTGTTTGATTCTCTCTGCGACACTTTCACACAGAGAACTTGACGATATGCAAACACGGCATCTCTTAAACTCCTGCTCAAACTAGAGCAGGAAGCCGCTTTCAAGTCGGTGAGCTACGCAACATGGAGGTAATTTTCTGACTGCTGTATATGAAACATTGATTAACAAAACTTGCTCCAGCTATAAAATCAGTGAGCGTTGTAGCGCTGTCGTTGATCTAATGTTTAAATGTACTGATTTTTATCTTTGTAAATTTTCTTAGTAATTCGTACTTTAAAAAAAAACAAATTTATATATATATATATATCAAAAGCAATTTTGGAGTTTTGACACTGGTTCTTAAAAATAACAGGAAGGATATCAAATTTGTATAAGGTCAGTCTTTACTCTCACAAATTGGAAGCTCTATTAAAATATGAATTTTATTTTATGTTAGGATTGAAGACATTGATAGAATTTTGCGTACCCATTTTATATTAAAAAATCAGCTGGTTACATCAAACTGCGTTCATTATAACTTGCATTTCTTATTGCCTATTTTCGTTTAAAATTGATAATTTATCATACAAGGCCTTCGATTTGCGTTAATCAAGGACAATAACGAAAGTCTTCATTCTATCCACAGATTCAAAGGACAACTGATTTTTCCACTGTGATTAATTGCGACGAAGCAAATTAACTAGTTTACAATGTTCATTAGAGGTCACAGTCTTCTAATCTCTATCTTTAATTGGTAAACACCATGATTACAGTGAGAACTGTTGCCTTGATGAGGATTTGTGCTCTAGGCTAATCTGTTACACTGAAATTAAATATACAGCGGCAAGAAACAAATATCTAACTACTACAGTTTATCGTAAAAGTCAGCTATAGCAAGTGAGAATACAAAGACATTTAAGGTTAGCGTGCACTAAAGAAGGGTGAGTAGAAATATTAAAGTAATTTTGGAAAGAGACGACCTTATACACGAGCTCAAAAATTGTTAATGTAAAGAAAGATTTAGAAACAATAGGTAGACAATAAATTAAACCGACAGTACATGATAGAGGGAAATGAAGTGGCTTTGTAGGCAAGGTTAAGCTCCCGCAAGGACTCGTAAAAGAGCTATTTTCAGATGTGGGCTTATCATTTCCTCTAAGTTATTACGCTATGATAAGCTCCCTGTCTTATAAATCCTGATTATTCGCAACATGTGGTGGTGCTTTGGAGCTTGTATTACCTTTTGTACTCTAGAAATAATAATGCCACACGAAGACACCAACTGCTATACATATATTTCAATTCTTCTCCTTCGTGTGCCTTGTCTAGTTGGACGTTGGTGATCATCATAACAAATGCTTCTCTTTCAACTGACGAAATCTTTCACAGATATTTTTTGGTGATTATATAAAAAAAATTCTCTCTAGCATATACCAAAATGTTTGTTGAAAGTGAGAAAATGTAGTCAGTAATGTTTTCTTTTTTTAAAGATTACTTTAGATTTTTAAACACTCAAACTGTTTTAATATTCATTCATTTAATAGACCGCCTTCCTGGCAAGTTCAGACTGTGACGATTATACTTGTTGCTCAAGACTGGATACTATTCCTCATTGTTAAGGATTTTAAGTGTGCATATGTAGCACAAGGAACTATCCAGTTAAAAATTTCATGAACGTCTCTTCTTTTAGTATAGCACGTATGCATTACTTACTATCTATTTAACTAATTCTTCCAACCAAAAAACCGTCACTAACTCCACCCTTATGAAACGTAAAATAAGCTGTTTGGTCGAAAAATAGAAACTGACACAGGACTTGAAGCAGGCTGAACGGCAGGACCAGAGAGTATCAGTCTTCTCCTCCCTCATTTTCTTCTCCACCCCCCCCCCTCTTTTTCCTCCCGGTCTTTGCATCGCTCAGATTATAATTCAATGTCCGATCTACTTATAGATAGGTGCGGTGCTATTTTCTTGAGGCAACTTCCTTTCCTTGCTTGTGAGTGCCTCGGAGACTAACAGCATTACCCGCACCGCCCACGCCAATGATTGGCTGGATCGTCAGTAAAATGAAGTCACAACGGCAGCAGCCAATTGGAACGACGAGACATCAGTTACTGGGTAGGTGTAAGATCTGTATTATTATGCGGATATATTTTCGGCCATGGTAGTATAGGGGCTAGCACACTGTACTCGCATTTTAAGAGACGCTTGTTCGACTCCGGTCTTTAGTATGGGTGGCTTTAAGTGTCGTCTTCGTCTTGTGCTGTCGCAAATTTGTATGAGCAAAGCATGACGCAATAGTTAGATGACTTAAACAAATTATAGCTGGCTAAATGTTTGCAGGGACCAAACACTATATGTATATTCTTTTTTAAAAAAAACTTAAACATTAGTTGAAGAATATATTGTAGTATTATAATCAATATTTACTACTCTTCTACTTTTTTTATTTGATATCCGTTATTGTTCACCACATTCTCTTCTTACCGATGTGTTACTTCTTGCACGATGTTTCAACTTATAATAAATTACATAAACATTTACTATCAAATAATGAGATACTTTTCTTCTTTCAGAATCTTTGTTTTAATCTAATAGATACTTGAACTTTGCACTATTTCAGGAAAGTTCCTGCTTTTCCTGCCTCTGAAATTATGACAGGAAGTTGGACAGGTCATGTAATAAAATTACTTCATGAGAAATTCGGACGTGTATTTTGTTTTTTCCTCTTTAGGGTCACTGGCTACCACGTGACCTCCAGCTGCTCAATTACTGAGGCTGCTTAGTGTGAATGTGAGAACAGTTTGCTGAAAATTCCACTATGGCTAGAACTAGAATTGTTAGGTCTGGAGCATTTAACCCTATGATAGGAATGTTTTTGTTGCATCTGTTTGCGAAATGTGTAATTTGAATTCTTTTTGATAAGTGTATTTTTTATTGTGAAGTGGAGATTAGGGACTGTCCCAGCATTCCCTACATATATATTCCCTAGATATATATTCCCGTTATACACCCCCCCCCTCCCCGATACGAAACCTTAACACGTTGTTATACTGGTTTGTCGTGTACTTTTTGTTGTTTTTTCTTCTCCATTGCCAAAGTTATGCCAGTCAACAACGGTTCGCTTGAAACAAATCAGTAACAGATTACGTTCCAGCGTGACACTGTTGATAAACAACGGACCTCTTTTTAAATGCACATCTGATTTGTTGCAATTCAGTAATTTTGTTTCAGGCCACCTTTTTGTTTCTATCAATGTACCCTTGCTAAGCTGCGCTTATAGGAAACGTTCAGTTCCCTAGCCGTATGGACACAAGCACGCGGCAATCATATTTGCGAAAATGTGAATTTAAGAGGAGAACAGTTAAAAAATACTTCTTTGACAACTTAGTTTTTGAGGGCCGATAGAGATGCAATGTCAAAAGCTTTGAAGGCAGACATATTGACAAAAGACTGTCAGCGTATAATGAGAGCGCCACGCTGTACGATAAACTCCGCTCGTAAAACTTGAAAACTTATTTCTCTCTAGTGGACAGGTTCAATAATAGGACAATGGGGGGAGTCACTCTGGTCTGTAAATGTGGGACGCTGTACCATAATGTTACTGAAGGGGTGAAATTCGTTACGAGCTACATTTCTGGAGAAATATTCCGTTAATTGACTCTGTGAAATCCCACCATACTGACGTCTTCTTTTGAACTAATCAAAAACTCAACTCTAGATTGTTTGCAACAAAATGTTTGTTCCGTTGCATGTCGACGAATCTGAGATCTCAATTCTGCCTCCTCATCGGCGATTGGCAAGAAATTCTCTAAACCTGACTTCAGGTCCAGGAAACAAGGAATCGGGATGTTACGGGACGACTACAAGACATCCAACTGAAATTTTACCACTAACACACCTTGATTGTACGTTAAGATACACGGAAAACGTATATCAAACTTTTAGGAGAGGGCTGGAGGTACTCCCAGAAATATGAAAGTAGTTACAAAAATAGAAACTTCCTACAAGACATTTTGATTCTTTTTTTTCTATTCGGGGATAAAATGGTGGGGAAAACTGTTGGCAGTAGTAATGACGTCAGTAGCATTTCACTCGTGAAATAAACTTGAATTATTAAAAACTAGTTTCATTGTGTTTCATGCTGTAATATTAAATGTTGTTTCCCATTCTGGTTCAACATTACCACAGTCTCTGTTAATGCCACCGCTCAAAAATCCAAAGATCTACTGTAGCGCATTCATCCAAAACCAGTAACATACTGTAACTAATGAGTCATATTATCTTTCTCATGTTGCGTTGATATTAGGCTTTAATGGGTGGGAAGCATTGAACTCGGTTGATCCAATGATCATACATAACTCAGTGTTTTCAGCTTATTGTTTTGTACATAACCCAATCTTACTGCGTAAGTAAATTTGTGTACAGTAGAAAAATAGTTGTCCATTCTGGTATAGCCAATCTAGGTAATCCAAAATCCGAGCAGATCAATTGCATTTCTTCACGTCGAAAGGAACGTAAGGATATTTGTGTAGATCTGCCTTGCTGCACACAATTGGTATATCTCAATACGTATTCTCGTTTGTCGCAGCGAACGAAAGAGGCAGCGGCACGCTTGGTATATCCCTTTCCACATGCGACTGCAAACGTGATTTCACTCCTCAGCTCACGGCAATACTGCTTGCGGAGGGATTCGGAGGCGCCGATATGGAAATATGGAAGAAGGGATTTTGTTCTTCAGAAGAGATTTCGTCCATCAGACAATTGAGGTTGCGCTGTATTCGTGAGACGCTCGTTCCATATGCTGTATGTCAGATGCAGTTCGCTGCAACTTTGATTCCATATTTAAAGACGACGGAGTCCGATAGCTAACTCGTAAAAAATGGGACACTATACTGCCTCTCATTTTAAATGTAGACTACGACAAAACAGCATTTATTGAGAGGCTGCCATCTGACTAATATACAAAGCATTTTGTAATGGATAGCTGTATTTAACTCCTCCTCTAGGAGATTGGGTAATACGTTTGTGTCATCTAAATTACAGACTGTCACAGTCAAAAATTACTGATTTGCTTAGCAGGAGTGACGACAGTATTAATTGTCGCTTTCGTCTATTATTTAGTTATGATTCAGGGAGTCTTTTTCACAATATAGACACTATACAAGTGATACATACACACGCAGAATAAGAAACATCACCTTAAAACAGTTTCCGCTGTTATGCAACAAACTTCCCAGGCTGAAGAAGAGAAAGTCTCCAGACCTACGCGGCATTAGAACTTTTGTGTTCTCGCGATTTACCATTCGTTCTTCACTGTCGTAATCCGTACTGCATAAAAGAGAACCCACGTGTTGTAAAATAGCTTCTGCAACACCAGAAGTAATTACGGGAATGATCTGTGAGTTAAAAACCACATACCCAATGTCAAGGTTTCAGCAGCTCCCAGAATCATATACATAGTTCGTTCCGCTACTGATAAATCTCGAGCTGGACAAATCACTTTGAAGTATCCTCAGTTAGAAATAATTCATATAATTCTCTCACAGCGGACGAAAATATAGGATGATGAATCATTATTAGATGACTGAATTTTAAATTTTTCTAAGGCTATCGCAATGGTGCCATATTAATATTCTTAAGAAGAAACCAGCAACGGATTTGTGAAGTGAAAAGTAATTTCTTAAGCAGTCTGTCTCAATAAGTCTTAGAGGTAAAGCAATACAAAAATTAAATATTGCTGCAAGAATTTTACTGGCAATCCTAAAAAGAATAAACTTTCCTGATTTTGATAAACGACCTCAGACACAATCTGAAAATCCGGGTATTATTTGCAGGTGATGTCGCTGTTTTTAGAAAGACTAAACGTTCAAATCACTACGAAACTTAGCCATAGAAGTTACAAGGCTGCATGAGTAATAGCAACTATTGTTTGAATATAATACCTGCCAGATAACGTCTAACAAAAGAGTCAGCATTAAGTACTTTGTACAATTTTAGAAACAGTAACCTGTGAAATATTTTAAGGAAATAGCGTAAACAAACGTGATCAGGAATCAAGGTATAAACTCCGTAAATGACAAGATGAACTGAAGGGTACTTTGAAGTGGGAAATTCTGAATAACCTTCTGTTTTTTGACCACTCCATGACTAATTAAATGTCACCCGGTCAGTTACCACGGAGCGGTAGGTACGCAAATTTTGTCATGTGAAACTTTGATACATTCACTGAAGTGATCTTTGTTCTATTTTGCAAGAATTTATTCGATGAATGTAGAGTGCATCTCAATCGTACTCATTTAAAGCTACCTTATCGTGACAATTGAGAAAGTTAATAAGTCTAATGGGGAGTAAACGAATTATTTTACACTACACTTTCCAAAGATACCAGCTGGTCTGCTTTTCCTAATTCTATTACTTCACCTAACAACCGCAGATTTCACACAAATCGACGAATTTATCTCAAGTGTTCCTCTTTCACATACTTCTGTTGCTCTTCGATAGCTTTGCTGTTCTTTTGCTACTATGTAGTCCAGATTCGTTTGTCAGCATGAAAACTGTTTCATAATTTCTCCACACATTCACTTTTACCAGACAGACGGCAGTATATGAAATCCTTATCACGAATTTTATTACACTTCCTTGATTGCTATATCTGTATGCAAAATTAATTTTTCCTCCTCTGAGGCTATAATAAATAGCAGTTTTACAATAAGACGTCGATTAAATTGCTGAGAAAAATTTAATTGATCACATCAATATATCATTACGCGAAATTGCTCGGGTCTTGCATTCGGGAGGACACGAGTTCAAATCTCCGTCCGATCTTCCTGATTTCGATTTCCCGCGGTTTCCAGAAATCACTTCCTTCAGAAGGAAGAATTCCTTTACGTTCCTTGTTCCCTCATCATCTCCCGGCTCTAGTGACTGTGACGTCGACGAGGCCTAAAATTTAAAAAAAAATAATAATATGAAACTGGACGTCATTGCGTGAAGAGTCGAAACACGGATTCTGATTACAAATAAAAATAATTCCATAGTTATTTACATTTAACTGTTATAATTCAGTTCGCTCTTTTAAGCAGATAAAAACCGCAGTATTATCTTAGTATGTTTGAAATTTGCATGTAATTTACTTAAATTCACATGAGTTTATTAATCAGAAGTTCTATTGCATCTATGTGATGTATTACTGAAAGCAATGTTGTAAAGAGCAAACAAATGTTCAGAATAATGTTATTCGAAACTGATTCTTCCATGCATTTCATTTGAAGCCGCAAACAATCTACAAATTGATAACAAATATTCAAATTCACTAACAAAATAGGTTGTAGTAAGAACTCTTATTACACCTCATGGAGGTGGATTTTAACAGAAGAAATCAATTCTATTAACGAGGAACGTAATGTAGAAATATGCACATCTAGATCATTCCATATATAGTTCACAGGCGAACGCCATTGAAATCGAAATAGACAATGGATGCTCCATTCAGATTCCTCGTTGCACGGTACATCATACCGACTAATTAGAACTGTAACGAAGGTAGATAAGCAAACACCACATTCCAATAAGAAATTGAAAAGACCGCATCCGAGCTCTGAATAATTATCGGGCTGACATAAAGGCAGAAAAAATAAAAAGCCCGTGGAACAATACTGGTCGCCCTAGGGGCTTAACTTTTCAGCAGCGAAATTCATTTGGCTGCTAGTATTCAGTTCGTGAGCAAGGCAGATTTTTCCAATTTAGTGAAGAGGCCAAGCCTGGAACTGATTCTCCTTCGACTTGGCAGCAGAACGAAAAGTACAAAATTTCAAAGGTGAGAATACTTCACCTTAAAGACGATCGGCTGCCAACAATGGTTTTCACTGTGTAGCCTATATGTGTTGGATGGATTTTAGGTTCGTTAAAGGTCATGGTCGACGATTTCTCAAACTTGTCTATCAAGATACGTACATTCTGTTGATAATACTAACGTATTTTCACCAGGCCAAATATGGTGGGATGATATCGAATCTAAATCATGGGCATTAAATGTCGCAGTTGGAAGAGGTGCCAAAAGGTAAAATTTGTCTGTAGAGATTACTGTAAAACACATTCGGTAATTGGAGTGTTATATAAACTGGGTGAGGTATGGAATTATTTTTAAACAGAAGGTAGTTAAAGATAGATAGTGCCTAGAATATATGAGAGGCATACGCCAGCGATGAGGCCTAGATGGAGATTTAATTTCTATGTAAGGGAATGAAAAGTAAATGTGTGTTGCGTTACTGGCCCGGAGACTTCAGAGGTTTGTTCGGCCAACTAAATCACAAAGTTTCAAGTTGTCACGCAATCTGACTTCGTCGTGTGCAAAAGGGTACACACCGCTTTACGCAAAATGCGACCCACGTAGTGTACTATCACACTTCAAGCGCAGATTTATCGAAAATGAAGGTCAGTTTAATGTAAGCTAAAATATTTTTTTTTACTTATTGTTTTACGCCTTGTCGACGGCTAAGATAATTAGAGGCGGGATGGGAATGGGGACAAGGAACTGGAAGGAATTCGGCCATGGCCTTTTTTGAAAGAAGCACCCAGCATTCGCCTGGAGTGATTTGGGGAAACCATGGAAAACCCAAATCTGGATGCCCGGACGGGGATTCGAACCCGCGTCCTCCCGAATGCGAGGCCAGAACGTTAACCGTTCACCACCACGCTCGGTGGCTAAAAATTAGGGTAGCGGAGATGATTTTAACCGAGATCACTAGGTAATGGAATCAAGAACAGGAATTAATCAAAGAGTCTGTAAAAAATAAACCTCAGAGAATTTAAAATATAATTGCTCATAACGTGTAAAAATGTATGTAGAGAAATTATTACTGTAGCGTAATCTTCATTGCAGTTAACAATAATCATAATGATTCTCTAGTTTTGTTGCATGAATTTCAGCAAGTAAATATATCACCAAGCGTTCATTGTTGTATTTTTTATTTATTCTTCTGCTCTTTGCCTCCAGCCTCCAGCAAACCGTTATGAAGGTTAAGAAAAATTTTAATAGCACAATGTCCTATTTTTAAACGATCCTAGACTAGCAAATATCGCATTCACATAAAAAAATTACAAGACTAGCTCGGTTCCATGTCCAAATTAGTAGCAAATATTATGCGGTGTTTCATAACATTTGTAAGTAAAAGTCTATAAAACATCAAAATGCAGTAGAAAAAGTCAATATGCAGTCAATCTCATATGCATCCATTTCGAATCTCGTTGCAACAAGTGTGTTAATATTCACAAAGTCGAATTCATTATTCGTTATTAATCTCTCGCAGTGTTTTTCAGCTTTATAGCACCTCTACTGTCTAGTCATTAGCGCTGTCCATTTCTAAATACAGTATCAACAGAAGACTTTGAAAAAGGCTACTTTGGCTTGATAATCAGTTGGAATGCTGCCCGCCGATTTATTGATCACCAAATATTCGAAGAACAAAGTTACGCCTGTCCAGCAAAAGTAAACACCGGCCGGAACACAAAGAGAACTCTGTATTTTCTGCTCCGCTCCACGCAGACGGAATTTCGTTTGTGACAAAAAAAAATCTGAAATTGATACATAAGTAAAGTTGTAAGGGACGTCTTCTAGAACGGGGCGTGACGGCCTTGCGAAAGTCGAGACGACTGCTCTGCGAATCACCCTACAATCGAGACGGCGCTCCGTAAGTCGACCGGTCGATCCGTAATGCACGAGCGTCCAGCCGGCTTACGTCTACATCGATAATCGAAACTGTCTAGTCCTGCAGCGGTCGAGTACTATATCTCTGGTCTGCATGCTGTCTGACTGACATCTGGCGGAATCTTTATATGATCACCGTAGCTCCTTCTTTCCTGGAAGCATGTCTTTTCCTGACGTCTTGCCTCTAACGTGCCGAGGTGCTTCCTAAAGTCCATTGCAGCACAGTCTTTATTTCAATTCAGGAAGAAAAATTATTCTGACAGGCAGCTTAATGTGAATCATGCGACCAGGATAGCTACAACCAAACTGTTGTGTGTAGCATTAAACAAATGTTTGTGTTGCCATCTTTCTACGAAACGTGAAACTTACTTTCAGTATGATAAATGTATTTTTTTAGTTTTTAAAATCTATAGTTTTTGAGGCGGAGATTGGGAAACATCCCAGCATTCGCCTGGATTACTGCGTGAAACCGACTACTAAAGTACATAATTCACAACAGCATGTGAATATTATTTCCGTAATTTAATTATCTCCATATGTAATTTACGAAAGTTTGACAAGAGAAAACAGTACAAAATGTCTTCTAGAATCAATAGGGAAAGAAGCTACGTGCCACGCGGGGGGGGGGGAGGGGGGGTAGAGGCGAAAGCCACGTCAGGCTACGTGGGGGGTTCAGAGGACGCCAAAATGGAGCTACGTAGTTTATGGACGCTCCCCAACAACCGCAATAAGGACGAACTGGCCCCATTTTACCTCTCCAATTCCCCACCGCCTTAATGCGTAGAGGAGAAGGTAGAGTAACTATTTATTGTTTACACATTTCAACAAGGAACGCGAAGCGTCCCTCGTTGATACTGTCACACTGTAAGCTTGGCCATTCTGACTAGGTGATAGAGCGTTTACACCTTACACCCTCACCCGCTCGCGTGTGTTTATAAAATTTCCTGCAGCTGTCTCGGTGTTTACATCGGTAAGACGGGCATCACTACGGCGCATAGAATTGGTTAACACATCCTCTGCTACAAGCAAAACAACAAGGACACATCCTTCGCAGTTCGTCATGTGGTCGACACGAGGCACGCTATTAAATTTGAAGGCACTGGTCTGCGTTGGAGGTATACCGGAATCAGCCAAGGCGAATCAGGGAAGCTCCTGATGTTTCAAAGAACGGCAGCAATTACAGCGTATACTCCACGACGATTGTCATTCTTTACTGAAATGCCGCAAAGAATTAATAGTAACTGTTATGATGCTGTATTGGTCTAAAGCTCAGTTACTTAAATAAGTACAAGACTTATCCGGAAAACTTAAATGGTATGTTTTTAATTTCTTGAACCATACGTCCAAAATCGTGATACTGGCCACAGACGAGACTTATTAAATGGCACCCATTCACTTATGAATTTACTTAAGGATTAGTCTATAAACTTCCTTCATTATAAGCTTTTTAACAGTAAGAAATTCATTAATTCATCGCCACTGTTTTGCTTCAGATTCGTGGAGTCGGACCTTGTGAACTTTGCGCAAGTAGTCACTTGCCACAGATCTTTGTTTAGACATTGTAACGATGGTTTACAATTTAGTGAGTTGCCCCGTTTACACGGTGCGAGTTGACTGGAACGAGTGTACTGTCTTACCTGCGCGCGCAGCACTGGATAGTCCACTCTCCTCGTACAAACAGATACAAGACAGACAGTTGACTGAGGACAGTGGACTCGGTTCACGACCAACTTCCGGCGTGCGAGTTCAACAATCAAGATGGCGACAACTAACAAGTCAAGCGGAGTGAAGCAGAGGCATTAAAACTTTAGAACTGCATGAAAGTGAGGAAATTCCATGGAATTTTAAGAAAAAAAATATAATGAACAAGGATTTTAGAGATGCTATCAAAAAATTGCTTCATAAAAGTGTCATCTTTTATGTATCGGAAAAAAAAATATTTCACAATAGCTCTTCAAATTGAGATACAGTTAGTCTTAAATGATGTAACTCTATATTTTCACTTGCAACTTTTTTTTTTTAAAAAAGGCGCTGAGGCTTTTAAAGCATTTTTTTTTTAATATCCACTCTTTTAACCATGGTCTACGTTTTATTTTGTTATTCTTCTTACCATTCAACATTATAATCAACAAATTAGCTACGATATTAATTCCCTCCTGTAATATGGACATACTATTTTCAACAAGATCACAATGTAGGAGTAGAGAACTTCCATGACAATGGACAGTGGACTGTCTTCAAATTATTACTAGCATTCTAGTCCACTCTCTTACCCCCACCACCGACGGTCCAGTCAACTCGCATCGTGTAAACGGGGCCTTAATTTTGCACCTCAGAAATATGTAAAGTATTTTTGGCAACTAAATATGCTGTAAACCTGAAAGAGAGACTGTTCTTAGCCTGGTAGGTGGGAGGTACCACACAGGCCAGGCATTAATGAGGACGCGAGTTCAAATCCCCTCCAGGACATCCTGATTTCTAGAAATCACTCCAGTTGAATACCGGGATGATTCATGCAAAAGGCTATCTTCCCCCGCATCCTCTTATTGGTTTACCTATCTCAATGCATCGTCAATAACAACAGCATAAGTTTATTGTTGCCAGTACATCCCTCATTGCAAATTATGATTATGATTTTGGCTATGTATTTCGACACATATGTTTTATAAAGTCGATTACTGAAATTTGAAACTAAAAGCAAAATAAGCTGTCGCGCACAGAAATTTTGCCATCTGGAAGTCTGAGGAAATATAATTTGTTAGATTGAGGTGCTTGATAGTAGTGGACGCACTGATTTTTGTTGCTGCTGACAAAGACTCACGCATTTATCTAGCTACTATGTGAGAGTAGCTATGTTGGTCATTTTGTAATTAAATACTCTAATTTTAAGCAATTTCATGAAACACTTTTTTCCCAGTACTAAAAAAATGTTGATTATATCCGTAAAGGGTGAACAATTTAGCATTATGTGTTTTTCACGTTTTTTGTTTTCCGCCATTTGAAGACAACTCATTTAATTACGCGAAACTATTTTGTGTTATCTCTTGACACTTCAAAGACTCGTCAATTTTAATATCATCTGTAACGATATGACGAAAAAAGAAAAGTTTTATTTAAGAACCTAGTCTCTTATGGCGTTCTCTCTCTATCGGCCCAATAAATCGACCTGTCTGGAAGCTCCCAACTGGATACTGTCTACTTCGTGTATCGAAACAAATATTGCGTTTTTAGGTTCGATATATCAAATAAATTACATCTACTCCAACATTATAAATGCGAAATCAACTCTGTCTGTTTGTTACATTTTAACGACTAAACGGCTAAACCAATATTGATGAAATTTAACAAGGAAAACATTAGGAAAAACATGGGATACTTTTTCCTGAATAAATAACGTATGTTGTCATGAAATTTTGAAAACTAACTGAATGGTGATAGAGAGACGGATAGCGTGTGTAAGTCCCTATTATGTTACATCGGTCATTCAGTCTTTGTTTCTCTCACAGCAACTTGTGTAGCCTTTGCGATGACTATTATTAGTTGTCTCGTGGTTTAATTATATAAGAAATAATTAGTCCACGATACAGTTTAAAATTTTAACTGTTTTTATTTCTCGAAGACACATACTTCAAAGCTATTGGTCACATGTAAACACAAACTCTAGCGATTACATGTTCATAACTCTGTCCGTAAGCTGTGTCCTTGCCGACGTAAAAACTTGTCTCTGTCTCTCCGGCGTTCGCTTTATATAAGTTTCATCAAAAGTTCTAGAACATTACAAAGGCTTCCGACAGATATTTCTCGAACTTTAACAATACTTAAACAATTAAAAACATATTAAAACCAATCAAAATTAATACATAATCATTTACAATCATTACGAAATGGTCAGAAATGAAAATTAAAGGTATTTAACCACAAAATTATCCACATAAATCATTTTAAACTGTAGTAAATCATCTTTTAAACATCGTAGCTCATCTTAATACTTGGAATTACAAACATTTAAGCAATTCTCTTGTACAGTTTTGTCCTTAAACATATTAAATGGTATTTACATAATTTCTTTTCATAAAACAAAGTCTATTTACACTGATTTACAGTAAATTGCATGACAAACATACAAAAATCATATTTAAACAAACTATAGCTTGCTGCAAATGCTTCATAAAATACAATTCCAATTAATGTTTAGATTTGAGGGCTGTTACACTATCAATAAAGCGCGAGGACAGGCACTTAAAGTAGCAGAGGCATATGTAGAAGAGCGTGTTTTCCCATGGGCAGTTATATGTAACTCGCTCAAGAGTGTCCAACCCCCAAATGTCATATATCTTAGCTAAGTACAGCAAAATCAAAAACGTTGTGTTCAAAACAGTATTGCCATAAGATGTCCCCAGGAAGTGACATAATATTAAACCACAAACAAAAATCTGACGGAGGAACTGTGCTAGGTAGTCTCTACAATTAAACGTCTTCCCTTATTTTGTTACTGCCTTTAAACATGTTCAGTGGCAGAATGTTATGATGATAGTTTTCAAGTCCGTGATTTTTGGGACATCTTTTTGTAAATCACTGCTTTCTATATCAAATTCTAGCAATTAAATTCCATGTCCACGCGTATCAACTCGCGGGTAACAGCTAGTCTATAAATACGTAGATGTTTCAAGGATTGACGATATATCGAATCAGTTCCATGGGTCATATTATAAATGTTGATGTAAGATCCATCAACGTATATAAATCCGTTCTAACAAATCTTCTAAAGGTTTATCGCATTTTAGACTCTTACACCGTAATTACTCACCAATTTCTTACATTCATATTTGATGAAGAAATAATTCTCACTGACACGTTGATCAAATGAGAATAAACAGATATCTTTTGCGTTGTTTTAATGTGTATATGGGCAGGTACACAATACATTACCGCAATGGAAAATTGAGGGCATTGCATCTCAGTGCTAAGTTACGTGACTTACAGATATTATATCAGATCTTTAAAAATCGTCCCATGATGTTTCATTTGAACAGTGAAGTGCAAGTTAAACTGACACGTGTGCATGATTAATCCTATCGAGATATGTAATGGATGATATCGTTATTAATTGAATAATTAACATCATTAAAATTTCAAACAATCAACCGCGACTGCTGCAAACTGAGTGAAATTAGGCGCTGGCAATCGTCCATGACGCCTCGCTTTTCATTTAGGTAAAAGCTCTAACTGTTCCCTGTGGTGGACTGTTAACAGCTGCTCATCCGTTTATTGGGTAATGAATGAGTGTTGCTCGTATTGATCTGCTCTTGTTTCTGTATGACATGTAGGTTAGTATGTTTGCAACAGACACTAAACCACGTTTTCATATACGAGTTAATTAGCTAAACAGCACAAGTAATATATTTTTTATTTGCCTTTCAAATACCCACGTTGGTTCAGCGCACTAAAATACAATGTCTGGACCTCTATTCCGGGTCAGCTAGTTCGAGCTTCGTTAGAGGAAGAAATTTTCAACATTTGGGATTTAACTGGCAGACTCTTATTTTTTCTTGTCGCTTTACGTCTCATCAGTGTCATCAGAGAAGGGGAAAGATTTTGTGCAAGGAACGGCAAAGAATTCTGCCATAATATATTGCAGGAACCATCTTGATATTCGTCTGGAAACTATGGATGAATGAACGGGTATTTCAACCGGCGTTCCTCCGAATGTCAATCCCGAGCGTTACCTCTTACCCACCACACTCAGTTCATAATCATCAAGTCCGGCTTGAAATCGAATTGTAAACAATATTTTTAAAATAATATCATACAGAAACATGACTTTTCCCCTACCGTTACGGCTCAAAGACCTTTTGGCCCAGAAGTATCCAACTGCAAAAGGCGTTTTTGTCATATTAGATGTGATTGTTTGATTTGTTTTGAATAATATTGCCTTGAAAAATTGTTAACAACGATGTGATATGAAAGGCAAGCAAAAAAACTTACTCCCAATCAAGAGCCTCACAGTTCAACTAGCAGAGTAATTAATAAGCGAATTATTGTTTCGATAATTACATGAAGTTCAATCTCAGATATTTATTTGAAAGATTATAGGAAAGCTAGTTTAAAGCAATTGACTATGGCCTACGGATCAAAATAGCGGTCTGGTGGCTCAGTATTGAAGACGTCTGACTGGAAGACGAAAGATCCCCGGTTCGAATCTGATTTCAGGTGTCCAACAATGACAAACCTTGCGGTGTAATGTGAAATACGCCTGAACGCTTCCGGGGCGAATTCACGTTAAGCCTTAGGTCCCATATATCTGGTCGGATTACCGGGTTAGGCTAAGGCAGGCAATATGCACGGCTAATAAAAACGGCCACACGAGTTTTTACCTTTGCGGGTCAAAATGTGTATAATACCAGACAGCAGGTTGTCGTGAGACACACGAGTAGTCACCCTCAGAATGGTTACTTCCCTATGCTTTGCATATGGCCACAGTGCTTGGGAGAGCAGCTAAATGAGTAATCTTAATTCCAGAACCAGAGTTAAATAAAGCTATTGGAGAAGGAAGAATCTTTACAATTGAATAAGAGTGTCCTTTCTAATTTAAGTTGTCCTTCTCTAGAGTCATCAGAATTAAAGCGTCTTGAGAACATGTAGGTGTCTATCTATTCTTTTTTTTTTTTTTTTTTTACTTGTTTACCCAGGAGCTTACCTTGCACAGTGTTGTAACACTGATTAAATTTGCTTTCAGCGCAAAGTCAAGTAAATTCTATCACCTGCTGTGTCTTCGAATAGATTTTTACACATTTATTTGTTCTTGCTGCCTTTCAGGTTTATTAATGTATTTTCTCTTGGATACAATTGCATATTTCCACACCAAGTTTCACCTTTTAATTTAATTATGTGAAACAATTGTTTATTTTTTTTATCTGCTTAACGTCTCTCTAACAGCGAGGTCTTTAGAAACGGGAAAGGATGGGGGGCAAGGAATGGGAAGGAATTCGGCCATGGCCTTTTGAAGGAAGCATCCCGGCATTTGGCTGGAGTGATTTGGGAAACCATGGAAAAGAAACAATTGTTCCTCGGTTGGATTTCTCATGAAGCTTCCGATATCACCCACATTTCTCGGTGTTTTTCCTAGAAAAGTCACCAAATGTCCAAATCGCTGGCAGGTAAGCACTTCTCGAATGAGAAACAGCTGCATCATCAACCAGTGAAGCACATGCTTTTTTTTCTGATCGTCATTCTCTGTCGAGAATCGTGACCTTTTAATCATTACTCCCTTGCAGCACAAATAAGCAGCTTGGTGACTAAGGATCTAAGTGACTTCTTCAACAAAAAGCAATCATTAGACTCCCTTTCACAAGTGCATTAGTTCATACGAAGACAACTCCGAAGCTGTTTCCCAAAAATACCGAAAGACATTCCTCAAAATAGACCTTTACCGGCCTTCAGCGTAATACAACAAACTACGGGAACAAAAACGACTTGATTAGAGAATCCGAAAGGAGAATGTTCCCGAAAAGCTATGTATATTTCGTGTTTCCTAGAGAAAATGAATTAAAGACGAAAAATGTGTCAGTACATTCGAATTTCTACATTAGCAATATATGAAATGTGGTGTTCTCTCAATCACATTCCTTCAGACATCACGTACCACATAGTGTTGTAAAACAAGTTAAAGTAACTGTGAAAAAAAAAAAGCATCCTCAGCCAGGTGTCTTCAAAATGTAACTGGACGAAGCATGCAACTGTAACTCTACTAGAAATTTCTCCATCTGAGGTTACATGCAATATTGTAATATGGCCAGAAATCAAGACCATACCACCAGAAAAACATAACTCACTGGTTTGGATATTAGGACAAGCCGTGTACAATATTCTAATTAAAAAAAAACCAAGGATCTTGAAGATTAAAATGACACTATGGAATTTAAAAAATCAACGAGGTACATACGCCACTTCGGAGCATATCTAGATGGACTACTTCTCCGTGACCAATTTTGATAACGCCAATATTCAGCCAATTCATTTGACCAGAATACTCATATGTTTTTCTATATCTTTCTGTAATGTAGACTATATTACGAATCTTTAATCTTGTAATGTAAGGTTTCAATAAAACTATATTACTGCGGGGAAAAATGAGTTTCTTTACACAGCATTGTTGCTGAGTGGCGATTACCGCAACGGTTCCTTCAAAAGTCATACTGGATTCCCTATCGTTCCTAGTCCCCAATTCTTTCTCGTCTCCCGAGCTGGTTGGTGTGATGTAACGCTCTGGCCTCTGATACAAGAGGACGCAAGTTTGAATCCTCTTCCCATCATCCGATTTCAGTTTTCTTTGATTTCCTGAAATCAATCCAAGGTGAATGTCGGGATGGTTCCTTCAAAAGACCATGGCGAATTCCTTGTCCCCAGTCCTTTGCCGCTTCGACGTCGACAAGGCGTAAAGCAACAGAAAAATACTTATCGTTTCTAATCACCTCGAGGTGTAAAGACCTGAAGCAAATAACAAAAATCTACCTTCAATGCTTCCTGAAAAGTGTTGTTACTTTCATTGGTGGCTTTTTTTCTTTTCCCCTTTCTATAAGGTAGATTCAATTCATAAGACAACATAATACCAGCAAATTTTATTTAATTTTCTGGTAATGCAAGTTGTTATTAGCATCCAATTTACTTTTAAAAGCTTTGAAATAATTTCGGTTAGTATTTGATATCATTTCAAAACTTTTTTCTCCCACCGTAGATTGTTAATAAGCTAGTAACAATGTCTTGTAGTTTTACTTGACGAGATGATGCCCCATCTGACCGCACCTCCGGGATTTGGCAAGCTCATCCAATTGTAGTCCTGCGGCGATGTCCTGACCGTGAATCGGTTGTACTCCACGGGAAAACGAAAAAGTTATCCTGGATTGGAAACGCCAAGCACAGTTACTGAGATTTGGTCTTCACAGCCAAGAGGTGGCTCCAAAGACACTTCATACCTGACAATTAGGTTGTCGGGACAGCTGTAATGTAAGCCCAGCTAGCACAGTTCAGTTCTCTTCGATAAAATGTTAAGTCTGGTATTCAACCAGAAGGTTGGTTGAAATCTCCCAAAGGAATTATACTTAGCCTGGTATTGTTGGCGGAGTGACCAATTCCTATCCTATTTACCTAAAGTAACCCGAACATTCCTATCCGGTAAAGGCGATCTGCAGTTTAATGGTATTCCGAATCACGAAAGCTATCTAGCGAACTTCACATTTGACAACAAGATGTGTTAAAGGTGAAGGTCGGGTTAAGGGCCTGAAATCTCCGCCGAGACAGGGATTCGAACCAGAAAATCTTTCGACCTGCAGTCAGACCCTTTAACCACTGAGCCATCAGTTTCGGTTTTAATCAACTGATAGGTTAATATTAAATTTCAAAATTCAATTTATGGGATGTTCGTGTGGCGGTATTAAGGATTTCAATCTCGCAGTGTTTTCAATCACGCATTTGCGGATTGCTTGATTGGTCAATCCCGCGGGATCCGGCACAATTCTTAAAGTGTTATCAAATTAAATAATAAACGCCTACTTATTGAATTAATAAATCAACTTTAATATTAAATAATATAAATGAACAGATAACAACATTTTAATTAGTAAAATAACATTGACTTTAAAATTTTTATTCCACCTTAAATGGATTTTGCGCTTTTGTACTTTTGTTTTAAGTCTAATTCTAGCTATTACGTAAATAATCAAATATGGTAAATACTCAGATCTCATTACATGCCTAACAATAAACTACATCACTTGAAAAATAAGCTATCTATCTACTAAGCAGTCAAACTATCTGTTTATCTGGAAAGAATTACTTAAACAACTTTTGGTCTCGAAAGATGACAAAAACACACATTTCTCGCCGCGAGTCAAATATGAACTTGAAGGGTACAGGCAAACGAGGCAATAAAATCGGTTAAGACCGAGTAGGTACGGCCGGAAAGTTATAAAGGTGAACAAAGGTTACGCAGACTGAAACAAGTTTTAGCCCAATTTTTCGGATTGCAGATCCTCTTATTTTTTTGTGGGATCCAGCAGCCTCCAAATGATACGGAATCCACGGGATTGCGGGATCCCGCTTTGCTGGATTGCAATCCCTAGGCGGTATGTATCGTCCAGCGTTTTGCCATATTCAAGGAAGAAATTTATCTGGTCCGTGCAGTGTGCAATGGCCAGAGCCCATAATAAGGATAAATGTGCAAGGAACTAGTGACTCGCTTAGAGGGTAGCGATACTTGACTCTGGCGTGGCCCCGAGCAGAGTTGCATATTTCATGGCAGGAGCAGGAAGCAGGCTGGAGGTTTCAATCTCGGTGGATGCGGTCGATATCGGAGGTGGGCCCGTCACACCAGAGTGCCGATCTGTGTTGTGGCAGAATCCAACTCTGCTCAGCTCCCACTATCGCTTACACATCATTCCTCCAACTAACTTCTAGATAACTAGAAACATTCATCTTCCATTATCGAGGTGTGGATATTGTGCGGACGCTAGTAGTAGTAATTCTTAATCATTTTCTTGTTCTAAATCTCAGTACTTGAATTATAATTGAGCTAAGGTCACACTGAGCAAGTTAGATGACACTACGAATCATATTTCTTCCAGATTATTCTATTATCAATAAAAAGAATTACACGGGAATTTTTATTTTACTAGAGAATATAATCAGGATGATAAAGGGGTGTATTAGGCATGTGAGGGAATTGAGATATACAATCTTGGTCAAGCCCTTGCTTTAATATATTTCTATATGATGGTACTACCAATATGGCAGGCAGCAATGAAAGTGAGTAGACAGAGGGAAAACTCCATTATTTGCTGCAATTACAGCAGAACACAATCAGTAACTGATATGAAAAAGGAGATAAGTTATGATTCACTGGAAGATTCGAGGCGGTTGAAGAGTGTTCGCAGGGTGTAAGACCTGGGTGTAGGCCTGCTATATTGGTACAAAGATAAGAAAAAATACGTGTGAGCAAAGAGATGGCTACGACGTTATGCTAACACTTTAATTCAGGCAAAAGGGTGTGAGAAAATTTTCTTTGATAAGTAACAGAGTCAAGAACAGGAATAAATTGTCTATGAATACGCAGACAACTCACTTTAGAACTCGGCAGAATTTAAAGTAAAAATTTGGCTCTTCTGGAGAATGCCGGGATGGTTCCTTTAAAGGCCATGACCGAATTCCTATCCATTCCCCTTCCCGCCTCTAATGACCTTGACGAGGCGTAAAGGCAGAAAAATTCGTGAAATGCATGAGCAGGTGTACAAGAAATTCCAAAAAATTTCTTTCTTAATATATGATTCCACCAAAGTGGAGACATTACTCTTCATAATACTATTTCATATACCGATTTCGGTTAGGTATCCAGGGAGATAAATGTCTCTAGACACAAAAAAAAAACGCATTTTAGAAATATTGACATTTTTGCCCTTTAAGGTCTAATTTGGAAAAATTAGATTCTTAAAATGTCACAAAAGCGGATACTTTAAGCTTTAAAATGATACCTTATTTATCGATTTCGGTTCGATATGAAGGGAGATAATAGCTTGTGACAAAAAAAATATATGATACAAATTGTGAATGTCGCACACTGATGGTATTTTTGCAAGTATTTGTGGTTGCAAAGAATAGTCTCATCGGAGCCGAGGCAATGGAGAATATTTTCTATATATTAATACGCTAAGCGAAAACTTATGTTACATTTTTAAGAATATTGCGCGCACGGAGAAGTGTGAGATTTGGCATAGTTAAAGATTATATGGAAAAGAAGTGAAGGAAACTAAAATCTATATATAATATGCGTTACAAATACATTAAATTAAGTAAAATAAAACGTTCGCTCACCTACGTAGTTTGCTCAGATGGCTGGTGGATGGCGCAGCTAGCGGCCTTACTTTGTCTTCTTTGGTGAAACAAAAGTCGAAATTAATCTCTGAACTTATACAGAAGCAAGAAGCAACATTTCGAAGGCTGGTAGAGAGCGCAGCTAGCGGCCAGAATATTGGGCGAACGGAGGAACTTAAAGAAATACAGAAAACTAAAATTATATGTAATATATTTTACAAACCTTGGAATCGATATAAGCAGTCAGAGATAGTCGATTGCTTCAGTTGTAAACAAATGCGCAGTTTGTCTCTGGTTTGCGACATGGGCTGCGCAGAATGAATTTCCCGTAAACTTTTTACTCTTGGTCCAGGCCGAATTTCAACCTAACCATGATCACTATGACAAAACGAACCTATTTAGGTTGATATGATCCCTGTACAGATAATTTTTGTGTCATTTTCACAGTGCTGCTAACATTTCGCGGTTGCGGAGCATCCCATATTTCGGCATTTTTAATTTAATTCGTGGTGACTTTTCCGGAAAAGGAGAGTGAAGAGGACACTATAAGGAAACAGTTAATCCAAATTTCAACAGGTCGAAACAGTTTTTCACCGGTGGAGAATGTCCCACCCCACCCAAAAATATAAAAAGCATAGTTAATACATGTTACAAATAGGTTATTAAAATAAAAAAAATTAATTTGCGAACGTGTGTGCGCGGTGAAATAGGATCGGAGCCAACGTTCTTACGTGAATTCCCCGCATTGAGACACTCTGTAGTCTTTGGTAAAACGAAAGACTCGGATAAGTAGAGATTAATGTTT
>JARYHS010009186.1:154706648-154791505 GCA_031002005.1 Vandiemenella viatica
GTCTGCATAAAAGAGAACCCACGTGTTGTAAAATAGCTTCTGCAACACCAGAAGTAATTACGGGAATGATCTGTGAGTTAAAAACCACATACCCAATGTCAAGGTTTCAGCAACTCCCAGAATCATATAGTTCGTTCCGCTACTGATAAATCTCCAGCTGGACAAATCACTTTGAAGTATCCTCAGTTAGAAATAATTCATATAATTCTCTCACAGCAGACGAAAATATAGGATGATGAATCATTATTAGATGACTGAATTTTAAATTTTTCTAAGGCTATCGCAATGGTGCCATATTAATATTCTTAAGAAGAAACCGGCAACGGATTTGTGAAGTGAAAAGAAATTTCTTAAGCAGTCTGTCTCAATAAGTCTTAGAGGTAAAGCAATACAAAAATTAAATATTGCTGCAAGAATTTTACTGGCAATCCTTAAAGAACAAACTTTCCTGATTTTGATAAACGACCTCAGACACAATCTGAAAATCCAGGTATTATTTGCAGGTGATGTCGCTGTTTTTAGAAGACTAAACGTTCAAATCACTACGAAACTTAGCCATAGAAGTTACAAGGCTGCATGAGTAATAGCAACTATTGTTTGAATATAATACCTGCCAGATAAAACGTCTAACGAAAGAGTCAGCATTAAGTACTTTGTACAATTTTAGAAACAGTAACCTGTGAAATATTTTAAGGAAATAGTGTAAAAAAACGTGATCAAGAATCAAGGTATAAACTCCACAAATGACAAAATGAACTGAAGGGTACTTTTAAGTGGGTAATTCTGAATAACCTTCTGTTTTGATCATTGTTTGACCGCTCCATGACTAATTAAATGTCACCCGGTCAGTTACCACGGACCGGCAGGAACGCAAATTTTGTCATTTAAAAGTGTCTTTATCCTTAGGTGCCGGTTGTTCTATTTTCCAAGTATTTATTCGATGAATGTAGAGTGCATCTCAAGCGTTCTCATTTAAAGCTACCTTACCGCCACAATTGAGAAAGTTAATAAGTCTAATCGGGAGTAAACGAATTATTTTACACTACACTTTCCAAAGATACCAGCTGGTCTGCTTTTCCTATTTCTATTGCTTCACTTAACAACCGCATTTTTCACACTAAACGACGAATTTATCTCACGTGTTCCTATTTCACATGATTCTGTTGCTCTCCGAGAGCTTTTCTGTTCTTTTGCTAATATGTAGTCAAGATTCGATTGTCAACATGGAAAACCGTTTAATAATTTCTCCACACATTCACTTTTACCATACAGACGGCAGTATATGAAATCCTTATCACGAATTTTATTACACTTCCTTGATTGCAATATCTGTATGCAAAATTAATTTTTCCTCCTCTGAGGCTATAATAAATAGCAGTTTTACAATAAGACATCCATTAAATTGATGAGAAAAATTTAATTGATCACATCAATATATCATTACGCAAAATTGCTCAGGTCATGCATCGGGAGGATACAAGTTGAAATCTCTGTCCGATCTCGGTTTCCCGCGGTTTCCAGTAATCACTTCCTTCAGAAGGAAGAATTCCTTTACGTTGCTTGTTCCCTCATCATCTCCCGGCTCTAATGACTGCGACGTCGACGAGGCATAAAATTAAAAAAATTAATTAAGATGAAACTGGACGTCATTCCGTGAAGAGTCGAAACACGGATTCTGATTACAAATAATAAATAATTCCATAGTTATTTACATTTAACTGTTATAATTCAGTTCGCTCTTTTAAGCAGATAAACACCGTAGTATTATCTTAGTATGTTTGAAATTTGCATGTGATTTACTTAAATTCACATGAGTTGATTAATCGGAAGTGTGATTGCATCTGTGTAATGTATTACTGAAAGCAATGTTGTAAAGAGCAAACAAATGTTCAGAATAATGTTATTCGAAACTGATTCTTCCATGTATTTCATTTGAAGCCGCAAACAATCTACAAATTGATAACAAATATTCAAATTCACTAACAAAATAGGTTGTAGTAAAAACTCTTATTACATCTGAAGGAGGTGTATTCTAACAGAAGGAATCACATCTGTTAACGAGGAACGTAATGTAGAAATGTGCACAGCTAGATCATTCGATGTATGGTCCACAGACGTAACGCCATTGAAATCGAAATAGACAATGATTGCTCCATTCAGATAGCTCGTTGCACGGTACATCATACCGACTAATTAGAACTGTAACGAAGATAGATAAGCAAACACCACATTCCAATAAGAAATTGAAAAGACCGCATCCGAGCTCTGAATAATTATCGGGCTGACATAAAGGCAGAAAAAATAAAAAGCCCGTGGAACAATACTGGTCGCCCTGGGGGCTTAACTTTTCAGCAGCGAAATTCATTTGGCTGCTAGTATTCAGTTCGTGAGCAAGGCAGATTTTTCCAATTTAGTGAAGAGGCCAAGCCGAGAACTGATTCTCCTTCGACTCGGCAGCAGAACGAAAAGTACAAAATTTCAAAGGTGAGAATACTTCACCTTAAAGACGATCGGCTGCCAACAATGGTTTTGACTGTGTATCCTATATGTGTTGGATGGATTTTAGTTTAATTAAAGGTCATGGTCGACGATTTTTCAAACTTGTCTATCAATATACGTACATTCTGTACACAATACTAACGTATGTTCACCAGGCCAAATATGGTTGGATGATATCGAATATAAATCACGGGCATTAAATGTCGCAGTTGGAGGAGGTGCCAAAAGGTAAGATTTGTCTGTAGAAATTACCGTAAAACACATTCGGTAATTGGAGTGTTATATAAACTGGGTGCGGCATGGATTTATTTTTAAACAGAAGGCACGTAAATATAGATAGTGGCTGGAATATATGAAAGACATACGCCAGAGAAGAGGCCTGGATGGATGCTAGATTGTTAGGCGAAGATTTAGAAACAGTACATAGAAGGAACGATAAAGATCGTGATTACAAATTAAGAGTGCGATATTACGCATAAGAGAGTGTGCAAGATTTAATTTCTAAATATGGGAGTGAAAACTAATGTTTGTTGCGTTACTGGCCCGGAGACTTCAGATGTTTGTGGCCAACTAAATCACAAAGTTTCAAGTTGTCGCGCAATCCGATTTCCTCGTGTCCAAAAGGGTACATATCGCTTTACGTGAAATGCGACCCATGGAGTGTACTATCACACTTCAAGCGCAGATTTATTAAAAATGAAGGTCAGTTTAAAGTAAGCTAAAAATTAGGGTAGCGGAGATGATTTTAACCGAGATCACTAGGTAATGGAATCAAGAACAGGAATTAATCAAAGAGTCTGTAAAAAATAAACCTCAGAGAATTTAAAATATAATTGCTCATAACGTGTAAAAATGTATGTAGAGAAATTATTACTGTAGCGTAATCTTCATTGCAGTTAACAATAATCATAATGATTCTCTAGTTTTGTTGCATCAATTTCAGCAAGTAAATATATCACCAAGCGTTCATTGTTGTATTTTTGATTTATTCTTCTGCTCTTTGCCTCCAGCGTCCAGCAAACCGTTATGAAGGTTAAGAAAAATTTTAATAGCACAATGTCCTATTTTTAAACGACCTTAGACTAGCAAATATCGCATTCACATAAAAAAAATTACAAGACTAGCTCGGTTCCATGTCCAAATTAGTACCAAATATTATGCGGTGTTTCATAACATTTGTAAGTAAAAGTCTCTAAAACATCAAAATGCAGTAGAAAAAGTCAATATGCAGTCAATCTCAATTGCATCCATTTCGAATCTCGTTGCAACAAGTGTGTTAATATTCACAAAGTCGAATTCATTATTCGTTATTAATCTCTCGCAGTATTTTTCAGCTTTATAGCACCTCTACTGTCTAGTCATTAGCGCTGTCCATTTCTAAATACAGTATCAACAGAAGACTTTGAAAAAGGCTACTTTGGCTTGATAATCAGTTGGAATGCTGCCCGCCGATTTATTGATCACCAAATATTCGAAGAACAAAGTTACGCCTGTCCAGCAAAAGTAAACACCGGCCGGAACACAAAGAGAACTCTGTATTTTCTGCTCCGCTCCACGCAGACGGAATTTCGTTTGTGACAAAGAAAATCTGAAATTGATACATAAGTAAAGTTGTAAGGGACGTCTTCTAGAACGGGGCGTGACGGCCTTGAGAAAGTCGAGACGACTGCTCTGTGAATCACCCTACAATCGAGACAGCGCCAGCGCTCCGTAAGTCGACCGGTCGATCCGTAATGCGCGAGCATCCAACCGGCTTACGCCTACATCGATAATCGAAACTGTCTAGTCCTGCAGCGGTCGAGTACTATATCTCTGATCTGCATGCTGCCTGAGTGACCTCTGGCGGAATCTTTATCTGATCACCGCAGCTCCTTCTTTCCTGGAAGCATGTCTTTTCCTGACGTCTTGCCTCTAACGTGCCGAGGTGCTTCCTAAAGTCCATTGCAGCACAGTCTTTATTTCAATTCAGGAAGAAAAATTATTCTGACAGGCAGCTTAATGTGAATCATGCGACCAGGATAGCTACAACCAAACTGTTGTGTGTAGCATTAAACAAATGTTTGTGTTGCCATCTTTCTACGAAACGTGAAACTTACTTTCAGTATGATAAATGTATTTTTTTAGTTTTTAAAATCTATAGTTTTTGAGGCGGAGATTGGGAAACATCCCAGCATTCGCCTGGATTACTGCGTGAAACCGACTACTAAAGTACATAATTCACAACAGCATGTGAATATTATTTCCGTAATTTAATTATCTCCATATGTAATTTACGAAAGTTTGACAAGAGAAAACAGTACAAAATGTCTTCTAGAATCAATAGGGAAAGAAGCTACGTGCCCGCGGGGGTGGGGGGGGGGGGAGGGGGGGTAGAGGCGAAAGCCACGTCAGGCTACGTGGGGGGTTCAGAGGACGCCAAAATGGAGCTACGTAGTTTATGGACGCTCCCCAACAACCGCAATAAGGACGAACTGGCCCCATTTTACCTCTCCAATTCCCCACCGCCTTAATGCGTAGAGGAGAAGGTAGAGTAACTATTTATTGTTTACACATTTCAACAAGGAACGCGAAGCGTCCCTCGTTGATACTGTCACACTGTAAGCTTGGCCATTCTGACTAGGTGATAGATCGTTTACACTTTACACCCTCACCCGCTCGCGTGTGTTTATGAAATTTCCTGAAGCTGTCTCGGTGTTTACATCGGTAAGACGGGCCGCACTACGGCGTATAGAATTTGTTTCCACATCCTCTGCTACAAGTAAAACAACAGTGACACATCCTCCGCAGTTCGTCATGTAGTCGACACGAGGCACGCTATTAAATTTGAAGGCACAAGTCTGAGCTGGAGGAATACCGGTATCGTCCTGGGCGAATCAAGGAAGCTCCTGATGATTCAAAGAACGGCAGCAATTACAACGAGTACTCCACGACGATTGTCATTCTTTGCTGAAATGCCGTAAGGAATTAACAGTAACTCTTATGATGCTATATTGGTCTAAAGCTTAGTTACTGAAATAAATATAAGACTTATCCGATAAACTTAAATGGTATGTTTTTAATTTCTTGAACCATACGTCCAAAATCGTGACACTGGCCACAGACGAGGCTTATTAAATTCCACCCATTCACTTATGAATTTAATTAAGGATTAGTATATGAACTTCCTTCAAAATAAGCTTTTTGACTGTAAGAAATTCATTAAAAAGATTACATCGCCAATGTTTTGACTCAGATTTTTTGAGTCTGATCTTGTGAACTAGTCACTACCCACAGATCTTTGTTTAGACATGGTTTAGACATTTTAACGATGGTTTTCAATGCAGTGAGTTAATTTTGCATCTCAGAAATATGTAAAGTATTTTTGGCAACTAAATGTACTGTAAACCTGAAAGAGAGAATGTTGTGAGCCTGGTGGATGGGAGGTACCACTCAGGCCAGGCATTAATGAGGACGCGAGTTCAAATCCCCGCCACGACATCCTGATATCGGTTTTCCACAATTTCTAGAAATCACTCCAGTCGAATACCGGGATGATTCAAGTAAAAGGCTGAAACCGAATAACTTCCCTCGCATCCTCTTATTGGTTTAACTATCTCAATGCATCGTCAATCACAACAGCAGAAGTTTATTGTTGCCAGTATATCTCTCATTGCAAATTATGATTATGATTTTGGCTATATATTTCGACACATATGTTTAATAAAGTTGATAAACTCCACAAGTTGATGATTGAAATTTGATACTAAAAGCAAAATGAGTTGTCGCGCACAGAATTTTTTCCATCTGGAAGTCTGAGGAAATATCATTTATTAGAGTGAGATGCTTGATAGTAGTGGATACACTGGTTTTTGTCGCTGCTGACAAAGACCCACGCTTTTATCTAGCTACTATGTGAGAGTAGCTATGTTGGTCATTTTGTAATTAAATACTCTAATTTTAAGCAATTTCACGAAACACTTATTTACCAGTACTAAAAAAATGTTGATTATATCCGTAAAGGTTGAACAATTTAGCATTATGTTTTTTTCACGTTTTTTGTTTTCCGCCGTTTGAAGACAATTCATTTATTTACGCGAAATTATTTTGCGTTATCTCTGACACTTCAAAGACTCATCAATTTAATATTATCTGTAATGTTATGAAAAAAAAAAGAAAAGAAAAGTTTTATTCAAGAACCCAGTCTCTTATAACGTTCTCTCTCTATCGGTCCAATAAATCGACTGTCTGGAAGCTCCAAACTGTATACTGTTTACTTCGTGTATCAAAACAAATATTGCGTTTTTATGTTCGATATATCAAATAAAATACATTTACTCTACTATTATAAATGCGAAAGTAACTCTGTATGTTTTTTACATTTTAAAGACTAAACGGCTAAACCAATTTTAATGAAATTTAACAAGGAAAACATTAGGAAAAACATATGATACTTTTTCCTGAATAAATAACGTATGTTGTCATGAAATTTTTAAAACTAACCGAATGGTGATAGAGAGACGGATAGCGTGTGTAAGTCCCTATTATGTTATATCGGTCATTCAATCTTTGTTTCTCTCGCAGCAACTTGTGTAGCCTTTGCGATGACTATTATTAGGTGTCTCGTGGTTTAATTATATAAGAAATAATTAGTACACGATACAGTTTAAAATGTTAACTGTTTTTATTTCTCGAAGACATACACTTCAAAGCTATTGGTCACATGTAAACACAAACTACAGTGATTACATGCTCAAAACTCTGTCCATAAAAACTTGTCGCTGTCTCTCTGGCGTTCGCTTTATATAAGTTTCATCAAAAGTTCTAGAACATTACAAAGGCTTCCGACAGATATTTCTCGAACTTTAACAATACTTAAACAATTAAAAACATACTAAAACCAACCAAAATTAAAACATAATCATTTACAATCATTACGAAATGGTCAGAAATGAAAATTAAAGGTATTTAACCACAAAAATATCCACATAAATAATTTTAAACTGTAGTAAATCATCTTTTAAACATCGTAGCTCATCTTAATACTTGGAATTACAAACATTTAAGCAATTCTCTTGTATAGTTTTGTCCTTAAACATATTAAATGGTATTTACATAATTTCTTTTCATAAAACAAAGTCTATTTACAGTAAATTGCATGACAAACATACAAAAATCATATTTAATCAAACTATAGCTTGCTGCAAATGCTTCATAAAATACAATTCCAATTAATGTTTAGATTTGAGGGCTGTTACACTATCAACAAAGCGCGAGGACAGGCACTTAAAGTAGCAGAGGCATATGTAGAAGAGCGTGTTTTTCCCATGGGCAGTTATATGTAACTCGCTCAAGAGTTTCCAACCCCCAAATGTCGTATATCTTAGCTAAGTACAGCAAAATCAAAAACGTTGTGTACAAAACAGTATTGCCATAAGATGTCCCCAGGAAGTGACATAATATTAAACTACAAACAAAAATCTGACGGAGGAACTGTGCTAGGTAGTCTCTACAATTAAACGTCTTCCCTTATTTTGTTACTGCCTTTAAACATGTTCAGTGGCAGAATGTTATGATGATAGCTTTAAAGTCATATTATTCCGACTCCGTGATTTTTGGGACATCTTTTTGTAAATCACTGCTTTCTATATCAAATTCTAGCAATTAAATTCCATGTCCACGCGTATCAACTCGCGGGTAACAGCTAGTCTATAAATACGTAGATATTTCAAGGATTGACGATATATCGAATCAGTTCCATGGGTCATATTATAAATGTTGATGTAAGATCCATCAACGTATATAAATCCGTTCTAACAAATCTTCTAAAGGTTTATGGCATTTCAGACTCTTACACCGATTTCTTAAATTCATATTTGATGAACAAATAATTCTCACTGACACGTTGATCAAATGAGAATAAACAGATATCTTTTGCGTTGTTTTAATGTGTATGTGGGCAGGTACACAATACATTACCGCAATGGAAAATTGAGGGCATTGCATCTCAGTGCTAAGTTACGTGACTTACAGATATTATATCAGATCTTTAAAAATCGTCCCATGATGTTTCATTTGAACATTGAAGTGCAAGTTAAACTGACACGTGTGCATGATTAATCCTATCGAGATATGTAATGGATGATATCGTTATTAATTGAATGATTAACATCATTAAAATTTCAAACAATCAACCGCGACTGCTGCAAACTGAGTGAAATTAGACGCTGGCAATCGTCCATGACGCCTCGCTATTCATTTAGGTAAAAGCTCTAACTGCTCCCTGTGGTGGACTGTTAACAGCTGCTCATCCGTTTATTGGGTAATGAATGAGTGTTGCTCGTATTGATCTGCTCTTGTTTCTGTATGACATGTAGGTTAGTATGTTTGCAACAGACACTAAACCACGTTTTGTATTAACACATATCAGCAGCATGCAACGAGTATTCATACACGAGTTAATTAGCTAAACAGCAAAAGTAATGTATTTTTTATTTTCCTTTCAAATACCCACGTTGGTTCAGCGCACTAAAATACAATGTCTAGACTAAGGATTGCAATCCCGCAGTGTTTTCAATCTCGCGGGATCCGCGCAGGATTTGCGCCAATCCCGCGGGATCCCGCGGGATCCGTGCGGAATTGGAACAAACCGTTTTTTAACGCATATATGTAAAACATAGTTACTTAAAACGGTAATGAATTAAATAATAATTAAATTAATAAATAATTTTTAGTATTAAATGATAAAAATTAACAGTTAACAATATTTTGATTTGTAAAATGACATTAAAACTTTTTAGCGTGTCTTAAGTGTATTTCAAGGTTTTACATTTTTGTTTTTTAATCTAAACCAATTTTTAAATAAATAATAAAAATGGAAAATATTGAGTCTTAGGTCATCTTATGTGCCTTACAATACATCACATAAGTTTAAAAATATGGTTTGCTTAATGGCCAAGTTACCAGAGTATTTTTTTTTTAAAAATCTAAATAAACCTTCCATAACACGTAGAAAAGCATTCCATTTCACAAAGTGAAGTGAATACACTCTGTAAAGTGTAGACTTGGCTCAGAACAAGATCTCATAACTTTTTGTCACTGCACAGGCACGAGACTTGGCCTTTATTTTGCGTGATTCATTATTATATCTCCTGATTCCTTGATTGATCTTACAGTCGATTCAATGTTATTAAAAGAAACTACTCACCAACACGTAAACTGTCAAGTATTTCAGATTTACCTATGTGGCGTAACGACGTTTTTGGAGTGGAAATTATTATTTTGTAGTAAGAAAGGAGACTTTCTCGGCGAATGATTGCAGTGAAGTCCTCATAGGTTGTATCTCCGGATATCATTGCAAACACACGAAATTACACATGTGAGGAAGACGGTGAAGGCAGCCGTTGAAGTATGGTGTTCCTACAACACAATTCGTTGATACACCCGTGAAAATTTCATTATAAATTTTTTACCTTTAGTCGAAATAATAACAAGGAGAAGAGGGATTAATGGAAAGCCTGAGCGGCACATGTAAGCAGGTGGCTTTCGTCAAAGAAAGGCATTGAGTCAGCGGTCAAAACAACAATACGTCAAAGGATGTACAATTTCCTTTTGACAGCTGTTAAATAAATAGGTACGCGATCGTTAAAATTACGATAAAATTAGTTTCATATCAACGAATAATCAAATTTTCAGCCGCAAATTAGGAAATTCTCACAATTACTTTATCTGCAAATACATAAAATGGGAATAATTAAACCGTGAATAAAAAGCTGTAACCGTGTAGTTCAGATAACGTGTGGGACACTTAAATAATAATTAGAAAATCGTACTAAATACACACCATAACTCAAATTACAGAAATGTGTACTCAAAACAAACGTAAGTTTTGATGAATACGTAAAAGTGTATGTATTTATTTACGAATGACGAAGGTTGCCAAAAACAAATGCTTGTTCACATTAGTCAAACTCCAACTGCTCTGGTAAAGGCAAACAGTGCAAAATATCCTACAGAGACCGAGTGGGGCAGCGAGTCACGCACTGACACGCGTTTCCGCCGGATTTTGCGGATTGCGGTTCCGCTTAATTTTGTGCGGGATCCGCCAGACTGTCAAATGATGCGGGATTGCGGGATCCCGCTTTGCTGGATTGCAATCCCTAGTCTAGACCTCTATTCCGGGTCAGCTAGTTCGAAGGAGGAAGAAATTTTCAACATTTGGGATTTAACTGACAGACTGTTATTTTTTCTTATGGCTTTACGTCTCATCAGTGTCATCAGAGAAGGGGAAAGATTTTGGGCAAGGAACGGCAAGGAATTCTGCCATAATATATTGCAGGAACCATCTAGATATTCGTCTGGAAACTATGGATGAACGAACGGGTATTTCAACCCGCGTTCCTCCGAATGTCAATCCCGAGCGTTACCTCTTACCCACCACACTCAGTTCATAATCATCAAGTCCGGCTTGAAATCGAATTGTAGACAAAATTTTTAAAATAATATCATACAGAAACATGACTATTCCCCTACCGTTACGGCTCAAAGACCTTTTGGCCCAGAAGTATCCAACTGCAAAAGGCGTTTTTGTCATATTAGATGTGATTGTTTGATTTGTTTTGAATAATATTGCCTTGAAAAATTGTTAACAACGATGTGATATGAAAGGCAAGCAAAAAAACTTACTCCCAATCAAGAGCCTCACAGTTCAACTAACAGAGTAATTAATAAACGAATTATTGTTTCGATAATTACATGAAGTTCCATCTCAGATATTTATTTGAAAGACTATAGGAAAGCTAGTTTAAAGCAATTGACTATGGCCTACGGATCAAAATAGCGGTCTGGTGGCTCAGTATTGAAGACGTCTGACTGGAAGTCGAAAGATCCCCGGTTCGAATCTGATTTCAGGTGGCCAACACTGACAAACCTTGCGGTGTAATGTGAAATACGCCTGAACGCTTCCGGGGCGAATTCACGTTAAGCCTTAGGTCCCATATATCTGGTCGGATTACAGGGCTGCTAGATTTGTTTCTGGAAATTATCGCAGAATGCAATCAGTGACGGATATGATAAAGGAGCTGGAATGGGATTCGTTGCAAGACAGGAGGAGGATGAGGAGGGTCATGGGAGTGTACAGGGCATATACTGGCGATGAGGCATGGAAAGATATTGCAATAGGTATGAAAAGTAGTGCATGGAAGGGAAAAGATGACCATGACCACAAGCTGGCACTCGATTTCAGGCACAAGGGTGTGGGAAGATTCTCTTTTTTAGGTAAGGGTGTCAGGGATTGGAATGAGTTACCAAGACAAATGATGAATAATTTACCGAAAACTTTGAAGGAATTTAAAGATAAAATTTGTAGAGGGCAAATGTAGGTAGGTGAAGGATAGGGGGAAGATGGGTGTGTAGGGATATTGCCACCGGAGTCTGTGCTCCATTGCAATTAAATTAAATTAAATTAAAGGCAGGCAATATGCACGGCAAATAAAAACGGCCACACGAGTTTTTACCTTTGCGGGTCAAAATGTGTATAATACCAGACAGCAGGTTGTTGTGAGACACACGTGTAGTCACCCTCAGAATGGTTACTTCCCTATGCTTTGCATATGGCCACAGTGCTTGGGAGAGCAGCTAAATGAGTAATCTTGATCCCAGAACCAGAGTTAAATAAAGCTATTGGAGAAGGAAGAATCTTTACAATTGAATAAGAGTGTCCTTTCTAATTCAAGTTGTCCTTCTCTAGAGTCACCAGAATTAAAGCGTCTTGAGAACATGTAGGTGTCTATCTATTCTTTTTTTTTTTTTTACTAGTTTCCCCCGGAGCTTAGCTTGCACAGTGTTGTAACACTGATTAAATTTGCTTTCATCACAAAGTCAAGTAAAGACTATCACCTGCTGTGTCTTCGAATAGCTTTTTACACATTTATTTGTTCGTGCTGCTTTTCAGGTTTATTAATGTATTTTCTCTTGGATACAATTGCATATTTCCACACCAAGTTTCACCTTTTAATTTAATTATGTGAAACAATTGTTTATTTTTTTATCTGCTTAACGTCTCTCTAACAGCGCGGTCTTTAGAGACGGGAAAGGATGGGGGACAAGGAATGGGAAGGAATTCGGCCATGGCCTTTTGAAAGAAGCATCCCGGCATTTGCCTGGAGTGATTTGGGAAACCATGGAAAAGAAACAATTGTTCCTCTATTGGATTTCTCATGAAGCTTCCGATATCACCCACATTTCTCGGTGTTTTTCCTAGAAAAGTCACCAAATGTCCAAATCGCTGGCAGGTAAGCACTTCTCGAATGAGAAACAGCTGCATCATCAACCAGTGAAGCACATGCTTTTTTTTCTGATCGTCATTCTCTGTCGAGAATCGTGACCTTTTAATCATTACTCCCTTGCAGCACAAATAAGCAGCTTTCGAAAGGATCTAAGTGACTTCTTCAACAAAAAGCAATCATTAGACTCCCTTTCACAAGTGCAGCACAAATAAGCAGCTTTCGAAAGGATCTAAGTGACTTCTTCAACAAAAAGCAATCATTAGACTCCCTTTCACAAGTGCATTAGTTCATACGTAGACAACTCCGAAGCTCCCAAAAATACCGAAAGACATTCCTCAAAATAGACCTTTACCGGCCTTCAGCGTAATACAACAAACTACGGGAACAAAAACGGCGTGATTAGAGAATCCGAAAGGAGAATGTTCCCGAAAAGCTATGTATATTTCGTTTTTCCTAGAAAAAATGAATTAAAGGCGAAAAATGGATCAGTACATTCAAATTTCTACATTAACAATATATGAAATGTGGTGTTCTTTCAACCACATTTCTTCAGACATCACGTACCACATAGTGTTGTAAAACAAGTTAAAGTAACTGTGAAAAAAAAGCATCCTCAGCCAGGTGTCTTCAAAATGTATCTGGACGAAGCATGCAACGGCAACTCTAGTAGAAATTTCTCCATCTGAGGTTACATGCAATATTGTAATATGGCCAGAAATCAAGACCATACCACCAGAAAAACATAACTCACTGGTTTGGATATTAGGACAAGCCGTATACAATATTCTAATAAAAAAAATCCAAGGATCTTGAAGATTATTTATCCACACTTAAAATGACACTATGGAATTTAAAAAAATCAACGATGTACATACGCCACTTCGGAGCATATCTAGATGGACTACTTCTCCGTGACCAATTTTGATAACGCCAATATTCAGCCAATTCATTTGACCAGAATACTCATATGTTTATCTATATGTTTCTGTAATGTAGACTATATTACGAATCTTTAATCTTGTAATGTAAGGTTTCAATAAAACTATATTACTGCGGGGAAAAATGAGTTTCTTTACACAGCATTGTTGCTGAGTGGCGATTACCGCAACGGTTCCTTCAAAAGTCATATTGAATCCCCTATCGTTCCTTGTCCCCAATTCTTTCTCGTCTCCCGAGCTGGTTGGTGTGATGTAACGCTCTGGCCTCTGATACAAGAGGACGCAAGTTTGAATCCTCTTCCCATCATCCGATTTCAGTTTTCTTTGATTTCCTGAAATCAATCCAAAGTGAATGTCGGGATGGTTCCTTCAAAAGACCATGGCGAATTCCTTGTCCCCAGTCCTTTGCCGCTTCGACGTCGACAAGGCGTAAAGCAACAGAAAAAATACTTATCGTTTCTAATCACCTCGAGGTGTAAAGACCTGAAGCAAATAACAAAAATCTACCTTCAATGCTTCCTGAAAAGTGTTGTTACTTTCATTGGTGGCTTTTTTTCTTTTCCCCTTTCTATAAGGTAGATTCAATTCATAAGACAACATAATACCAGCAAATTTTATTTAATTTTCTGGTAATGCAAGTTGTTATTAGCATCCAATTTACTTTTAAAAGCTTTGAAATAATTTCGGTTAGTATTTGATATCATTTCAAAACTTTTTTCTCCCACCGTAGATTGTTAATAAGCTAGTAACAATGTCTTGTAGTTTTACTTGACGAGATGATGCCCCATCTGACCGCACCTCCGGGATTTGGCAAGCTCATCCAATTGTAGTCCTGCGGCGATGTCCTGACCGTGAATCGGTTGTACTCCACGGGAAAACGAAAAAGTTATCCTGGATTGGAAACGCCAAGCACAGTTACTGAGATTTGGTCTTCACAGCCAAGAGGTGGCTCCAAAGACACTTCATACCTGACAATTAGGTTGTCGGGACAGCTGTAATGTAAGCCCAGCTAGCACAGTTCAGTTCTCTTCGATAAAATGTTAAGTCTGGTATTCAACCAGAAGGTTGGTTGAAATCTCCCAAAGGAATTATACTTAGCCTGGTATTGTTGGCGGAGTGACCAATTCCTATCCTATTTACCTAAAGTAACCCGAACATTCCTATCCGGTAAAGGCGATCTGCAGTTTAATGGTATTCCGAATCACGAAAGCTATCTAGCGAACTTCACATTTGACAACAAGATGTGTTAAAGGTGAAGGTCTGGTTAAGGGCCTGAAATCTCCGCCGAGACAGGGATTCGAACCAGAAAATCTTTCGACCTCCAGTCAGACGCTTTAACCACTGAGCCATCAGTTTCGGTTTTAATAAACTGATAGGTTAATATTAAATTTCAAAATTCAATTCATGGGAAGTTTGTGTAGCAGTATTAAGGATTCCAATCTCGCAGTGATTTCAGTCACGCATTTGCGAATTGCGTGTATGGTCAATCCTGCGGGATCCGGCACAATTTATAAAGTGTTATCAAATTAAATAATAAACGTCTATTTATTGAATTAATAAATCAACTGTAATGTTAAATAATAGAAATGGACAGTTAATAATATTTTAATTAGTAAAATAATATTAATTTAAAAATTACTAGTCCATCTTAAATGTATTTTTTCGCTTTTCTACTTTTGTTTTAAGTCCTATTCTAGTTATAAAGTAAACAATAAAATATGGTAAATACTCAGATCTCATTACATGCCTTACAGTAAATTGAATTACTTGACAAAAATATATCTATATACTAAGCAGTCAAACTATCTCTTTATCTGGAAAGAATTACTTATATAACCTTTCACCTCGAAAGATGACAAAAACACACATTTGTTGCCGCGAGCCAAATATGAAATTGAAGGGCACAGGCAAACGAGGCAATAAAATCGGTTAAGACCGAGTAGGTACGGCCGGAAAGTTATGAAGATGAAGAAAGGTTACGCAGACTGAAACAAATTTTTGCTCAATTTTTCGGATTGCAGATCCTCTTAAATTTTTGCGGGATCCGCCAGCCTCCAAATGACACGGAATCCCGCGGGATCCCGCACTGCTGGATTGTAATCACTAAGCGGTATGTACCGTCCAGCGTTTTGCCATATTCAAAGAAGAAAACTTTCTGGCCGTGCAGTGTGCGATGAACAGAGCCCATAATAAGGATAAATGTGCAAGGAACTAGTGACTCGCTTAGAGGGTAGCGATACTTGACTCTGGCGTGGCCCCGAGCAGAGTTGCATATTTCATGGCAGGAGCAGGAAGCAGGCTGGAGGTTTCAATCTCGGTGGATGCGGTCGATATCGGAGGTGGGCCCGTCACACCAGAGTGCCGATCTGTGTTGTGGCAGAATCCAACTCTGCTCAGCTCCCACTATCGCTTACACATCATTCCTCCAACTAACTTCTAGATAAGCTTCTGGGATGTCTAACGAGAAACATTCATCTTCCATTATCGAGGTGTGGATATTGTGCGGACGCTAGTAGTCGTAATTCTTAATCATTTTCTTGTTCTAAATCTCAGTACGTGAATTATAACTGAGCTAAGGTCACACTGAGAAAGTTAGATGACTCTACGAATCATATTTCTTCCAGATCATTCTAATATCAATAAAAAGAATTACACGGGAATTTTTATTTTACTAGAGAATATAATCAGGATGATTAAGGGGTGTATCAGGCATGTGAGGGAATTGAGATATACAATCTTGGTCAAGCCCTTGCTTTAATATATTTCTATATGATGGTACTACCAATATGGCAGGCAGCAATGAAAGTGAGTAGACAGAGGGAAAACTCCATTATTTGCTGCAATTACAGCAGAACACAATCAGTAACTGATATGAAAAAGGAGATAAGTTATGATTCACTGGAAGATTCGAGGCGGTTGAAGAGTGTTCGCAGGGTGTAAGACCTGGGTGTAGGCCTGCTATATTGGTACAAAGATAAGAAAAAATACGTGTGAGCAAAGAGATGGCTATGACGTTAAGCTAACACTTTAATTCAGGCAAAAGGGTGTGAGAAAATTTTCTTTGATAAGTAACAGAGTCAGGAACAGGAATAAATTGTCTATGAATACGCAGACAACTTACTTTAGAACTCGGCAGAATTTAAAGTAAAAATTTGGCTCTTCTGGAGAATGCCGGGACGGATCCTTTAAAGGCCATGGCCGAATTCCTATCCATTCCCCTTCCCGCCTCTAATGACCTTGACGAGGCGTAAAGCCAGAAAAATTCGTGAAATGCATGAGTAGGTGTACAAGAAATTCCAAAAAATTTCTTTCTTAATATATGATTCCACCAAAGTGGAGACATTACTCTTCATAATACTATTTCATATACCGATTTCGGTTAGGTATCCAGGGAGATAAATGTCTCTAGACACAAAAAAACGCATTTTAGAAATATTGACATTTTTGCCCTTTAAGGGTCGAATTTGGAAAAATTAGTTTCTTAAAATCTCACAAAAGTGGATACTTTAAGCTTTAAAATGATACCTCATTTGTCGATTTCACTTCGATATGAAAGGAGATATTAGCTTGTGACAAAAAAAAAAAACAAAAAAAAAAAAATAAAAAAATAAAAATAAAAAATGTATAGAAATAAAAAATATGATACAAATTGTGAATGTCGTACACTGATGGTATTTTTGCAAGTATTTGTGGTTGCAAAGAATAGTCTCATCGGAGCCGAGGCAATGGAGAAAATTTTCTATATATTAATACGCTAAGCGAAAACTTATGTTACATTTTTAAGAATATTGCGCGCACGGAGAAGTGTGAGATTTGGCATAGTTTATATGGAGAAGAAGTGAAGGAAACTAAAATCTATATATAATATGCGTTACAAATACATCAAATTAAGTAAAATAAAACGTTCGCTCACCTACGTAGTTTGCTCAGATGGCTGGTGGATGGCGCAGCTAGCGGCCTTACTTTGTCTTCTTTGGTGAAACAAAAGTCGAAATTATTCTCTGAACTTATACAGAAGCAAGAAGCAACATTTCGAAGGCTGGTAGAGAGCGCAGCAGGAAGGAGCGAACGGAGGAACTTAAAGAAATACAGAAAACTAAAATTATATGTAATATATTTTACAAACCTTGGAATCGATATAAGCAGTCAGAGATAGTCGATTGCTTCAGTTGTAAACAAATGCGCAGTTTGTCTCTGGTTTGCGACATGGGCTGCGCAGAATGAATTTCCCGTAAACTTTTTACTCTTGGTCCAGGCCGAATTTCAACCTAACCATGATCACTATGACAAAACGAACCTATTTAGGTTGATATGATCCCTGTACAGATAATTTTTGTGTCATTTTCACAGTGCTGCTAACATTTCGCGGTTGCGGAGCTTCCCATATTTCGGCATTTTTAATTTAATTCGTGGTGACTTTTCCGGAAAACGAGAGTGAAGAGGACACTATAAGGAAACAGTTAATCCAAATTTCAACAGGTCAGAAACAGTTTTTCACCGGTGGAGAATGTCCCACCCCACCCAAAAATATAAAAAGCATAGTTAATACATGTTACAAATAGGTTATTAAAATAAAAAAATTAATTTGCGAACGTGTGTGTGCGCGTGAAATAGGATCGGAGCCAACGTTCTTACGTGAATTCCCCGCATTGAGACACTCTGTAGTCTTTGGTAAAACGAAAGACTCGGATATAGTAGAGATTAATGTTTGAAGTTATGAAAGGAATACTTTGAAAAGGAATTTAGCGATTCTGCCAGATACTATATGGTCATTTGATTATTTAAAATGTTAAACTTTGGTTAAGTGTGTTTTGATTTTTTAATTTCAGTAATTTCATTAGAGAGAGAGAGAGACAGAGAGACAAGAAATAAGGATTGGCAAAATATATCGATGTATCAATATATCGATATTTTTTCTAAAAAATATCGATATTTATCGCCGAATATTTTTTATTTTCGATATATCGATACATCGATATTGTATTTAGTGTATCGATTTTAAGCACCTAATTCGATATTTTTTCTACGAACGCAATTCAGTATCCAATTTAATCGTTACATGTATATAGGATAAATATACTTATATATCCAATCATCTGAAAGTGTCTTAAAAAGTGAATTCGTCGAAATATAACAGCTTCATCAGCGGTTGATAGGTTAACAAAAGCTGTTACATTTTAAAAAATTACGTTAACGTCATCTTTATGTTAGCATGTAAGCGGTTGTTTTATCTTTGTAGTTGAAATATTATCTTTTCAACTGTTTTTTTTTTCATTTACGAATAACAATTAATGGGTTGATGAACCACAAGTCATTATGAATGACTGTTAATTAATTTAAATGTCTGCAATCTAGTCTACAGTCAAAACTCCTTAATCGCAAGGAATACGTTCCGTAAATTATCCGCAAATACGAAAATCTTGAATACGGAAACCTTGAATACAGAATGTTAGTTTATATAGGATTATAGGGAATACGTTCCAAGTATACAGAAAAATTTTGATGTAATGGAGTGATTATCGCACTTTGAACTTAATAGACCAATTCTGGAATGCTTTAAATCCTCTATCCTAAAGTTCATTGTTATGCTCTTTAAAATATGCATTAAGACATATAGCTTTCTCGTGAATTACAGCCCCACTAAAGAATACTTTCTTGTGATTGCTGTCTTTGATTGATGTAGTGAGAGCGGTTTTTAATTTTTTATTCACTGAGACACCAATGGTTTTACTGATAGTAAGGTCCTCTTCGAACGCCTTTCCCGTGTCAGGTTGTAGGCGATTACCATGGGTGATGTATATCCCTCCAAGGAAAGTCCTAGGAAAATGAACTGGGTTGGTTTCCCGTTTCACAGAACATGGTGGTGTAATGGATAGCGTTCTGGCCTCGCATTCGGGAGAAGGGTGGGTCGAATCCCCGTCGGGGCATCCAGATTTGGGTTTTCCATGGTTTCCCAAATCACTCCAGGCAAATGCTGGGATGCTTCCTTCAAAAGGCCGTGGCCGAATTCCTTCCCATTCCTTGTCACCCATCCTTTCCCGTCTCTAAGGACCTCAATGTTAAGAGAAGTTAAGCAGTTAAAAAAAAAATTCCCCGTTTACTTCCTCAGTGTGACAGTGCTCCTAAGTGTGTATGACAGTGACACTGTGTGGCTCGGTATAGAGTGTTGTGGATGAGAGATGAAAGAAGGGAGAGGGTGGAAGCCGGTGTCGGCATGTTCAGGCCTACTTTTGCGAAACATTCTAAATGGGGCGCCAAGCTTAACATTCCCATCCAACGGATGAATCACCATCAACAACATCGTATGCCCTTGCCCTTGCATCATACGCAATGCAGAGAAGTTTGGTGATTAGAAATTGCAACTTACTAGTCAAGTCCTGTGATGAAAATCGTTGATGTAGTGTTAAGTGAAAATAATTCATTTGCAGCACTCTGCGATCACGCAAAAAGTATTGTGACTTATTTTAAGCAGTCTGTCAATGCTATGGATCTATTAAGATCTGAACAAGAAGCGTCTGGGGAAAAGGAAGGAGAGGTGTTGACTTTGACACAAGCTGTTAGCACTAGATGGAACTCCTACTTTAATATGTTAGAACGATTTGTCAGACTCTCTGCAATTGTTGCTAAAATCTTAGCTACAAAAAGTCAGTCAAATAAAAATACACTTGATATGGTTGCAACTTAACAGCTTAATGTAATACGTGACCTCATGGTCCTGCTTGGTCCTTTCAAAGAAGCCACTGAAGAGGTTAGTGGTACAAATTATGTGACTGCTAGCTTAGCCATTCCTGTTACAAATATGATTCGACAAGTAACGGATCAAGCTACTCCTTCGACCACTTTAGGATTCACGGTAAAAGAGGCTTTACTCCAAAGAATTCAAGAGAAATTAAGTCCTTTAGAAGGAAATACATTCCTTGCAGCAGCTACCATTTTGGACCCGCGTTTCAAACGTATACACTTCACTTCTCCAATCGGTGTGTCAAATGCGATATCTACAATAAGTAATGATATTCGCTTGGAACTTAGACGACGAGGACAAAGTTCTCCAGAAGTAAGGTCTACAGCAGCAACACAATATATCGCAGATAACGCATCAATTTGGTCCGCACATGAAAAGCTATTATCCCTTAGCACTTACTGTTATGCAAGAGGTTCCAAGCTCTGGCTCAGTTCCTAATGAGCTTAAGCAGTATCTGGACTAACCATTAATAGACAGAAAATCAGACCCAGTAAAGTTTTGGGTGAATTGCCAGTGCTCCAGCGCGCTGAAATACCTTATATGTCAAGCTTCTTCTGTGTCGACCAAGAGAGTGGCTCCTGCAGTCAACTTATCTGTACTGAACAACAGGAGTAGATTGACGGGGGAGCACATAAAAACAGAGAGTCCTTTTGATGTTCCATATCAGACGAATACTGGTTTTATTGATTGAAAAAATAATAAATTAATAAAAGTTTCTATAATTTCGACCTGTGTCTTTAATTTTCAGAATTTTCTTAAATATTTTGATGTATTTTATGATTTTTTTTAGATAATTACTCCCTTTAGACAAAAATATCCAAATATTGATATATCGAAATATCGATATTTTTCCCCGATATATATCGATAGTGTTTGTAAATATCGTTTCGATATTTATCGATATATTTTTTTGATTGCCCATCCCTAACAAGAAATAAGGAATACTTATTTGCGCGAAATTCAAAATGATAATATACCAAATTTAAATAGCGAACACACAAAATGACGAAATTATTTTGATAGATACATTGAAATGCGCATGTTTCTTAAAGCTAAAGCATTATAACAGTAATACTTGATGGCCTGATTACATGATGGCAGCAGCAGCAGCAGTGACATTCCTTACTGGGAAAACTTAAGTCCCAGGTTGAGGGGAAGTTTTTGCGCTATAGCGCATCTCCTTCCAGTTTATGTTATTGGTTGTCATTATCAAAACGGTTCGTCTCTATCTGGATTTGTCGTATCCGGTGCTTTTGTCATTGTTATTATATTTTAGTGCATAATTAGTGGTCCAGTAGTTTCTTTGGCCACCTGAGAGAGTTGTCATATATTGGATCCGCACCTAGAGCGGTTATCAGCGGATTGGTAGATTTTTTATTATTGGCGTAAAATTGTCTTGCCAGCTGTTCAAACCTCTCGCGAAGCTTGGGTAGGCCACTTATTTGGTGCAGCACATGTGTCCTCGTCTCACGCGGTAGATGATATGCCTGTCTTATGGCCCTGTTTTGTACAACTTGCAGTTGCTGTAAGTTGGAGGCAGCAGTGTTCCCCCAGACAACTGCTGCGTACTCCAGTATTGGCCTGACTAGCGCAACATAGAGGCGGATTCCCAGCTGCGGCCTCAGTGCTGAAGAGTGGTTGAGAATCGGGTATAGAATTCTCATTCTCCCAGATGCCTTTGCGCGGACGTTGGTGACGTGAGGCTTCCACGTCATTCTCTTGTCCATTTTCACACCTAGGTAGGTGGCAGTACTTGTCCAGTTGATATCTTCGCCGAAGAGGGTTAGAGGAGTCAGGTTTTGTGGAACCTTCTTCCTAGTTAATACAATCGCTTGGCTCTTTGGCGCATTAAAGGCTAGCCGCCATTTCGTTGCCCATTCCTGAATATTGTCGCACGCTTGTTGTAGTCGACGTCGCAGATTGTTGATGTTCAGGCTTCTGGCAAACATGGACGTGTCATCGGCATACAGGGCTCTTTTAACACGTGCTGTAGTAGGTGTATCAGCAGTGTAGAGGCTGTATAGCACCGGGCCTAAGACCGAGCCTTGTGGGACGCCTGCAGCGATGTTCTTGATTGAGGATGTGGCCCCGTCCATGACTACTCGAAAGGTTCGTCCCTCTAGGTAGCTCTTGAGTAGTTTGACATGAGAAAGAGGTACTCCTTGCGTGAGAAGTTTATATAAGAGTCCTTGGTGCCACACTGAGTCGAAGGCTCGGCTGACATCCATCAGGACCGCACCGAAGTACTCGCGACGTTCAAAAACGGCAAAGGCTTCTTCAGCAAGACGAAGGAGCTGCTGAGGGGTGGAATGCCCTTGTCGGAAGCCGAACTGTTCATCCGGCAGCAGCCTCTCATTGTCTATGATTCTGCGCAGTCTCTTAAGGTATATGCTTTCAAACACTTTGGAAAGTGTAGGCAGCAGGCTGATCGGTCGGTAAGACTTGGGTGACCTCCTGTCCTTGCCCGCTTTGGGAATGGGTATAATTTGGGCATGTTTCCACGTTTGCGGGTATTCACCTGTACGGAGAATTTCATTGAAAGACTCCGTGATGTATAGGATTGCCGTAGGGGGCATTTGTCGGAGAATTCCTCCACCAATCCCGTCGTGTCCGGCAGCTTTCTTGATTTTCAGGTTCGCGAGGGCCGATGTCACCTCCTGCACCGTGATTTCCTCTATGAGGTCTTCCTCCGAAGGAACAGCTACTAGGAAGCGACTCAGGCGTCGCTCCACGAAGTTTATGTGCTCATCATCTCTAGGGACGTCGACTGGTTTAAAGTTTGCCCCAAAGGTCTCAGCAAGAGCTTCAGCCTTTTCTTCTGGGACGCAGACATGGTTGTTTCCAACAACCAGAGGTGGGATCTTTATCCTCTGGCGGAGTCGGGCCTTCGTGGCTCGCCATGCAGACCCGTCTTCTATATTCAAGGTGGAAATGAAATTAGACCAGTCAGAAATTCTGTACTGTTCTACCTCCGCTTTGATCTTCCGCTGCATGCGATTTACCGCTCTCTTTGTAGCCGGATCCCTAGTGAGATGCCACTCCCTATTTAGTTGGTTTTTGATTGCTATTGCCTCTCGGATGTGGGAAGGCAATTGTCGAGATCGTTGAGGCTGGTTACGGCGCGGCCGGGTAGCGGCATCTGCTGCCTCGTTTATCCAGTCAGCCAGTACAGCAACGGCGGCAGAGGGGGCAGTAGCAGAGGGTGGCGCTGCAGATTCGATCCGCTGTGTGAGGAGGTTCTTAAAGACTTCCCAGTTAATCTCACGTAACTTTCTGGCTAGTCTGTCCCTGCGTGATGATATGTCCGCCGCCATATAATAAAGCACCGGGACATGATCGGATGACAAGACCGTTTTGGTGGTGACGGCTATGTTGTGTCTTAGGCCCTTGGTTATGGCGATGTCAAGAACATCAGGGAGGCCACGTCCATAGATGGTAGGTTCGGTGGGTCCCCAAACTACCGCATCGTGGTTCTCGACCACTCGTAGGAGTTTCCTTCCGTGATTGTTGGTGATTCGTGAATTCCAGGCGACATGCTTGGCGTTCAGGTCACCCGCAATAAACAGATTGCCGCGGAGACTAAGAAGCGCAGAAATGTCCCCTTCATGTAGGCGTCCTGGTGGTCGGTATACAGCAACAAACACAAGTCTCCCCCGACATGTCTCGACAGCGACACCGGTTGCTTCTATGGTCTCCATGCGGGGTAATACTATTTGGTAGTGCTTAATGGCGCTCCTAACGAAGACCGCGGTACCACCTCCGGCGGTTGGCCGGTCACACCTATAGCAGGAGTAGTTGGGGGCAGCAGCTTTGATCCCCTGCTTGAGATGAGTCTCATTCACGAGGCACACATCAATGCCTTCATCCCTAAGGAATTCCTTAAATTCGCCCATCTGGCGCCAGAGGCCATTAGCGTTCCATATGCAAATGGTTAAGTCTTCAATGGAATTAGCCATGACGTTCTTGGTTACCTTGTTGTACGGCAGTTATTGCCATCCTAACGGCCTCCGCCATCTGACGTGGCAGGTCTTGAATTAATGCAGTCACCGTCTGCAATAGTGACTGCACCATGTTTAAGAGGATGGAGCCGTCATCCTTTCGGGTGTTCTCATCCGGTGGGCGGTTCTTCAATTCTTCAGTTTTCTTCATCCTGCTCGGAGGTTTTGCCTGGGCAGAGGAGTCTCTCTGGTGATACCTCCCATTGTCATGAGCACCAACTGATGCTTCTGCGTAGGTTTTACCCGGTCTCAGCTCAGGGTTGTTTTGGCCCTTGTTGGAGGCTGCTGCCTCTTCCTCCTCCTTTTTCTTTTTCTGTTGTTGCCTCTTCTTAAGAATGGCAACGTAGGAGGCATTGTTTGCCTTCTGTTTGTCATTAAATCTACTGAAAGCGGTGCATTTCCGATAGCTTGCGACATGATCACCGCCGCAGTTGACACATTTAGGAGAGGTTTCTCCTTTTTGGAGAGCGCATTCACGCGTTTGGTGTTCGCCCGCACACTTGACGCATTTGGGCGGCATAACACAGTGCCGGGATACGTGTCCTATCCCCTGACAATTGTAACACTGGGGAGGACCTCGAGTGCTACGTAATTTTTCGGTGGTGATTATCACTGAGCATAGAGACGTCATTTTGTAAATTGCTCTATTCTCGGTGGTATCCGAGAGGACTACCAGGAACAGTGGTACTTCCTGTCGCGTTTTTGGTGAACGCAGACGAACGACTGTCCTCGCCACTATACCTAGCACTTTCAGTTCTTCTTTGATGTACTCCGTGCAGAAATTGAATGGGAGTCCTCGTAACACGACTTTCAGGTTTTTATCAGCTTCCGTTGGGAAGGTGTAGAATGGTATGCTGTTTTGTGACGCATAGCCCAAGACGGCTTGATAGTCGGCATTAGTTTTGAGGAAGAGCTTGTATAACTCGCGTCCCGCAGGTTTGACGCGGTACTCGTGCTTACAAAGCTTCTTTAGTGTCATATCGAGGTTTCTATAATCCTCTTTGAAGGACAGTGTCAGGGGTGCTGGCTTCGACTCCCTAACAGGCTTTGTCTGTTCTGCTTCAACTGTTTCCATAACTTGCTCTGCCTCTATGGGGAGATGCGAGAAAGAGTTGCTCGTGCTGGGAGCATTGGCAGCATTGGAGCTCAGCTGAGCGGCAGGAGCAGGTCTACGCGGCTTACGCCACTTGTCTGCGTCTTGTTCTGCATCTCTGGTTGCTCTTCTTCAGTCGGATTTGAGCTGAGGAGTCGGCATTCTGGTTTTGGTTTTCACAGAAATTTTTGCTGCCCGCTTGGACTGTGTGTCATCTTTATCATTTGAAGTGTTCTCTGCAGCACGCTTACGTGAGACGGAGGCCTCTTGCTCGTGTTCCATCACTGTGTAGTCCACTACACATTCCGTAGTAGGCGTTGAGTCCAGGTCTGCAATCTCCACCAAGTCCATAGACGTCGGTAGAGGTCGGCATAGACGCCACTGACGATGACATGGGCGTGTAGTGCTGGCCCTTTGTTGTCACAGGAAAGTCATTTGGCTGATCCTCTGGTGGGGCGTGAGTTGCTTCTATCTCCACGTTATAACTGTCACCACGCACTCGAGTAACAGTAACAACCGCAGCAGGCTTAGACGTCATTTTCGTTACCGATGTCGCGGACGCGAACGGCACGGAACGGCGCGGCGCGGAAGCCGACGATCGCGAACGCGACGGCGGACGCGGCCCGGCGGTGCTGCCCGTGCAGCTCGACGCGTTTTTCGGCTTCGTCGTAAAAACACGATAGAAAGCACTCGACTGCAATCCACGAAATGAATGACCGATACGCGGTATTCGAAGTCGCGCACTCGTAAATAGTCAATCACTACAATTGATTACACACAATCAACAATTCAAACAAACACACATCAAAATACCACGTCACAATAACATCATTGATTCAATACCTACTATCCAAGACATCCTACAGTATATTACAAGATGGCAGCTAGATGAAAGCTATATAATGTATAAATTAATTATTTCGACTATGAGAGAGAAAACTAAAAATGAATTGTATAGAAATTATTATGGCGACGCATATGTGAAAGTTGTAATTTGTTAAGTTGTGAAATAAAGTTGTCTATAGTATAATTCTGAAAGTTATTGGTGATAACTTAAATCACAAATAGTTTATAGTAAAAAAAAATAGGAAGCAAGATAAGGTAGTATAAGACAGGAGATTTTATATTAAGTATAGTCAGAGAGCATTGTAGATCATCTAAGTCAAAAACATGACTTAAGATTTAATTTAATTTAATTTAATTTAATTTAATTTAATTGCAATGGAGCACAGGCTCCGGTGGCAATTTCCCTACACACCCATCTTCCCCCTATTCTGCACCCACCTACATTTGCCCTATACAAATTTTATCTTTAAATTCCTTCAAAGTTTTCGGTAAATTATTCATCATTTCTCTTGGTAACTCATTCCAATCCCTGACACCCTTACCTAAAAAAGAGAATCTTCCCACACCCTTGTGCCTGAAATCGAGTGCCAGCTTGTGGTCATGGTCATCTTTTCCCTTCCATGCACTACGTTTCATACCTATTGCAATATCTTTCCATGCCTCATCACCAGTATATGCCCTGTACACTCCCATTACCCTCCTCATCCTCCTCCTGTCTTGCAATGAATCCCATTCCAGCTCCTTTATCATATCCGTCACTGATTGCATTCTGCGATAATTTCCAGAAACAAATCTAGCAGCCCTTCTTTGCACCCTCTCCAACTCCTGTATTTGATACGTAAAATGAGGGTCCCATACTAACACTACCATATTCGAGCAATGGTCTGACCTAAGTTTTGTAACCCAATTCCTTGACTTCTCTCGTACATCCCCTCATCACTCTCTCCAACAAGTGCAGAACTTTGAAACCTTTTCCTACCACCTGTCCAATGTGTCCTGCCCAGTTAAGTTTGTTATCAAAAGTAATTCCAAGATATTTGCATTTCAAGTCTTCAGCAAGCAATTCTTTCCCCACCTTATATTCATAATTAACCTTTTGTTTTTTATTTGTGTATCTAATAAGCTGACTCTTCTTTGCATTTATCTTCATTCCATGTTTACCAACCCAATTAGATATCCTGTCCAGATCACCCTGCAACTGTTTACAATCCTCTATCGTTTTGATTCTTTTATACAGCATTATGTCATCTGCAAACAATCTAATTTCAGATAGTAAACAATCAACACAATTATTCATTAGAATAATGAATAGCAATGGTCCCAATACGCTACCCTGTGGCACACCCATTTTTACTTCCACTTCTTTTGATACTACATTTCCTACCCTAACTTTCTGTTTTCTACCTTTTAAAAGTTCTTCTACCCAGCAAATGACTTTCTTATCCACTCCAATGGCTTTTACCTTATTTACCACCATTTTATGGCTTACTCTGTCAAACGCCTTAGACAGATCTAGTGCTACACTATCAATTTGGCCTCCCTTGTCCATTTCATTTGAAATATCTTGCATATATCCCACCAACTGAGATTCGCATGAATATCCTTGCCTGAAACCATGTTGCCTGCTTGAAAAACAATTACGTTCCTCACATATATTTCTGATATGGTTGCATATCAATCTTTCCATTAATTTACCTACCACTGATGTCAAACTGATTGGCCTGTAATTCTCAACTCTATTTCTCACCCCTCCCTTATGTACCGGTACTACTATTGCACTTTTCCAGTCCTGTGGTAAGCAGCAAGTGTCTAGACTCAATTTAAATAATATTTCAAGATAAGGTACAATGTCACATCCGGCTATCTTTAAGATATCTGTAGTAGTATTATCTTCACCATCCCCTTTATGTTTTTTCAGCTTTCTTATTTCTTTTATGATTTCCTCAGGATGGATATCAAATTTTTTACTATCGTCATTTCTAATTGTGTTGTTAAGCTCGTTCTCCGAATTAGACCCTCCTGTTTCTGATTCATTGTCCCTAATGCTTACACTGAACCAGTTACTTAAAATCTCTGCCTTTTTCAAATCGTCAGTAACTTCTTCTCCATCCTTATCTATAAGTGTCTCTACATCCTCTCTTCCCCTCAGTTTCCTGATATAGCCATAGAAATTTCTAGATGCATCAGTCAAATGGTCCCCCTGCACTGACAATACTCTTCATAAACCCATCTTTAGCCATTTTCTTTGCTGTTATTAAGTCCTTGTTTAGTTGTTTTAAATATTCCCTACTACCCTGCTGTCTCTTAACTCTGTTATGTTCTTTTCTTACCAACCTCTTTAACCTCCTCACTTCCCTATTATAGTACACAGGTTCTCTACTTCTCTTTATTTTCTGCTTTGGAATAAATTTAAGATGTTCTCAAGTTCTATACAAAAGTAAAAAAGAGGAGACGTTTCTTTGGGAGCCAGCATAAACCACGTAGCTCCATTTTGACCTCCTGTGAACTCCCCCTCCCCCCACGTAGCCCTACGTGGCTTTTGCCTCTACGCCCTCCCCCCCCCCTCGCGGCACGTTGCTTTTTCCCCTTTTGATTCCAGAAGACATTTTGAACGGTTTTCTCTTGTCAGACAATTGTAAATTACATACGGAGATAATTAACTGAGGGAAATAAATATTCACATTCTGTTGTGAGTTCTATTCCTCATTTTAACTGTGAAAAATGTTATGAAAGGAAAGCTACGTGGCCTGGCTCCCCCCACGTAGCCTAGCGTAGCCTTCCAGCTAACCCCTCCCCCCCTGGACCGAGCCACGTAGTTTGTGCACGGTCCCTTTTGGGAAGCCTTGATAAATTGTATCTCGTATTTATAGGCCGTGATAAAGGGTATAAGATGATAGTCTGCGTGGTTTTCTAACATTTGCCTATCGCCTATATGCCCAACGACAACGCTTTGGCATGTTTCTCAGATCCAGTTGTGACGTTCGTCTTTAAAAGAATAAAATGACTGCGTTGCGGAATCGAATACAAAATTCACACCAGATATGACGTTAACAGCACTCTTGTACCCATTAAGGTAGCCTTGGGCTGCTCGTACAATATTTGTACGTCCTTAATCACAGCTTTAATCTATATCGTCAGTCTGATTTTTAAAATATCAACAAACATTATAGTCTTACATAATTACGTCATAGCACCGTATAACTCAGTGCAAATGCAAAACAGCAATGCCCGATACAAGATTAAAGTTTTTTTTTTTTCCTTTTTTTTTAATGGCTTTTGGCAGCTGAGGCCATACAGCCAGCTCAATGTGTTATATTAAAGCTTCCAGTGAATCATTTAAATCCAGTGTTTATATAGTCTTCAAAGTGTGGACGCCACAGGACGGACAGGACACACAACACTTAACATCCATGCCCGCGGCCGGATTCGAACCGGCAACCTTCGGCAAAGATTAAAGTTTCGTGCTTAGTGAAAACTTTATTCTGAATGATTGGATGTTAAACGAAAGAGTCACATACACATAACGTGACGAGCTGTTATACAGTACAAACTGAAGCGCAAATCTAAAAATTCAATCTTCATGCTGTGACATCCGACAGGAAAACGGGAAAGAAGCACAACAGAGAACTACAGCAGTACTGTCGCTCGCATTGATCTGCTCTATTCTCTTGAACGAGACGGGACCAGACTGTCACTCCAGAAAAAAAAATTCTTTCCGTAGTAAATTCCAAGAACGACAGCACTACTGCGTGAAAACTTTCTTCAAGCCGTGTTTAGGAGAAAGGTGTTACAGTAAGATTGCGCTTAGATGGAGACTAAGGGAACGTTGAAGTGAATCATGGACCGTCTTGTTAATCAAACTCTGGACTTTTCTTTTATCATTATTTGAAAGCTACAGCGAATTGTTATTTCTTTCCTCTCCGCTGAAAAATAAAGGAGTAAATAATTCCGCGAACATGTAAATAGAATAAAAAAGAATGGCCAAGAAGACAGAAAGATGAAGATGGAAGGGGAAGATAATTGAAATGTTAAAAGGGGTGTCATGAAAAAATTCAGAAATGATTTAAAAAAGAAAGCACAACAAAAAATAGGCTATACCACACAATTGAGAACAAGAAGAAAATAAGATATACTGGATTTGAAGCATAATAATTTCGATGATTTAGTAGAAAAGTGTACATTGAAGTATATCTCGTGCGAGAAAAAGGCACTTCGACGAGAAGATTGATAAATTCTCCAGGCAATAAGCGATCATAAAATATGCGTTGTCTTTCGCCCTCAATGATAGTAGTATCTGGTGTTATATATATATATATATATATATATATATATATATATATATATATAAATATAAACACCAAACATACATAACTTTCTCAAACCTCTGATCAAGCCATGAAAGATGCGAAAAATTTAAAAAAAGGCTACACAAATTTACTTAACTTACTTTTAATTACAAAATCTAACATAAAAATTGTTTAGCGAAATGAAATGATATCTTTTTTTTTTTTTTTGAACTTTCTAGATTTCGGAATAATTTTTGTATAATTATATTCAATAATACAGTTCAAAACTAAATTATGCAAGTATGTCTGCCGTATTAGAATTTATAAATATTGGGGGGTCTAAATAACTATGCTTAACTATGGTTATTTTGGTTTCATTCATTATGTAGGTATAATATTATTTGGATAAACTATATTACACGGGCAGCCTGCGTAGATACTGAAAAAAATAATTAAAGTGCACATCGATAACTACGTTATACTGTATATACTGTGATTAAAAAGTACCTTTTTACATAGTAAAATTTCGCTCTCTCTTTTGTTTTTAATGGTAGGTAAACGGAATACAGGAAGATTAAAACATATTCATAGTGAGGATAGGCCATCAAATCGACGTCTAGCAATTTTATGAAAATTTTTATATTATTTATTTTATTTATATTTTTCCTGATTACCAACGTTTCGTGTAAACTTTCTCTGAGAAAACTCCTTGTTTCTTACCTTCATTCAAAAAAAAAATTCTTAGGTTATTTCGAGACGTGGTTCTAATAAACGCCACCACAAATTTGTGTGGTGTTGCGACATCCGATTCGCCAGTAATTCCGCCTCTATGGTGGCCGGACCTGCACCATCCTGAACCATCCTGACATGCTATGAGAACAACGTCTACATTGGGGTTATGCATAAACCTTCAGTCTCAGCTATGACCGTGGATATTTTCGTTTTAAGCTTTGCAAATGTAACTTCGTCGCCACTTAATTTGTCAAAGCCCAAACTAAGAAGGGTAGCTGAAAATAAAAGTCACAAGTCTATTGCAGGTAGACATACATTATATTCTTCGTCATCAGACTAATTTTCTGAAGATAAACTTGAAAATTCGATTAACCTATTCGAGCCAGACCAAACCCCAAAGTTCATCTAATTGACACATAAAATCAGATAAGATTTCATCACACGCACCTAAAGTTTAAATTGTCTGCGCGACGACCGACACTTAAGTTATCCCGACGCACCACATGGCGTAATATGCTGTTTCAAACTACATTGTTGCTTTCTAGCTGAATTTGAAATACAAAGCGGGCCTACAACGTGCCAAAATTAACATGTCACAGAGCGTGGTTATGGTTACGCTGTATCTTGCCGACTGCGGGAGCCTACATTGTGCCAACACGGTAGCACCATAGTGCTGCTAAACGAAACTGGCTGGCCGACTGCGGGAGGATGAGGAAAATTCTGGACTAATATTTATCGAAGCACCCGTGGGATTGTGGGAACGCCAACACTTCCGCGTTAACATGAGAATATGCTGGAAAACTGATCAGATTCGCATCTCACGCCCGAAGATATTTTTACCTTGAGAATTAAAGTAATCCTATCGATTTGAAATTTTGAGAATCGCTAGATATTGTGAAAAATGTCAACTTTAATCCTTATGAAAAATTCTGTAACTTTAATAGTTTCTTCGTAAAAAAAAAAAAAAAAAAAAAAAAAAAAATGTAATACGATTCTTAAAGCCTGTTAATAATTTTCATAATTTTTTTTTGTTACTTAACTGAAATAAATTTTATTTTACTCCTAAAGAGCTACTCTTTCGTTTACTGTTAAACAAAGCATGTTTACTATTATCGAAAGGTGAAATAAAAACCGTACAGAATCTAACTAATTACTATTTCAGAATTTATTAAAGTTATCGATTTGAAAGTAGCTTTAATCAAATCTACATATTCAAAAATGGATACTGTGAGAACTTGAAGTCTCTAACTACTTTTTTCGATTTATTACGATTTATTGTAAATATCAACTACTCCATGTGAACGCTTGAGACTAATACAACAGAAAATACTGTCTTAAAAACTGTAAACACCAGATTCCTAGCTTGAATTAACATGGTAACTGACTCTAAAAATGATATGCAATTCTAATCATTTTAAATCGTGGTTCTGAGAACAAATTTTGCCACGCAGTTACAAAATTTATAAAATATCTGATGATGCCTCATATGATGAAACACAATTCTTGAAGATTCCTATCCTCACCGATATTTTAAACCGACAATGAACCACGGATTTAATTTAATTGCGATGGAGCGTACGTTCCGGTGGCAATTTCCCTACACACACACGGATATGTGAAAGCAAGGGCGTTAACCACTGCCCAGCCACACCTGTGTAAGGATACGGAGAATACAGCATAAACGTCGGATGCACTTCTCCTTTCATGAATTTATGTCATCGTTTGTAAACAAAAAGAAAAAAATCTAAATTTAAACGAATGTCGCACTTCAATTATTTTAATCTCTGCCTCGCATTATAATTTTTGTGCAATTACTTGCACAACAGACAATTGTCTTTTAGCTGGAGAACTAGTTATATTTCCTTTTAACAATTTAAGTGCAAATAAAATAAATTATAGTTATTTATTTGTTATTTACACTTCCTTTAACACCATAAGCGGAAAAAAATCACATGCATTTATTTATTTGAAATTTCCGGATAGCCAAGCAGCGCTGTGGTTGCAGCCTCGGGAATTATCGCGATTCGCCGGAGGTTGCCGATCTATTGAGGTGAGTCCCAGTCTCCAGGCTCAACGTATTTAATTCAAGTCGTTACACTACTGATCGATCTGAGATTATTACCCCTCATTTGATTATGATAAATATAATAATTCATATAGATTAAATAATTGATCCGATACTATAAAGTACACTTCACAAAATATTAGCATGAAGACAATAATAGTGTGAGCGTAGCATGCCCGCTAGAACAAGGAAATGTTTAGAGGAGACTGTAAGATTCCAGCTAAGCTATTTAGGTATACCTTCATATGAGTATGCAAAACAGATAAATTATATATATGCTCTTGATTTTTTCCTTCCACTTTAAATTTTTTATGGTTACATAGAAAATGCATTTTTATTGCTTTACCATTTGATTCAACTCATACCCTTCATTTCTTTATTTCTCGTTTTATATTAATCATTTGTATATTATCCGTGCTAAGTCGTAAATTATTGGAACTTAACTGCCAATTCTTATCTTCAGAGTATTGTTGATATATTTTGCTGCTAAGTACTTTAACGATATACTTCTCTCATTATAAAAAGCATTGTTTCTCACTACCACCTGAAATTATTAAAATACCACTAATTGATATTTGAAGTACACCATATCAGACTATTTTATAAGTCAATCTCTGTGTTTTTGTTATAGTACGTTCTCCATACTACAGCAATTACACACTTTAATTTTAAGGAATACATCATTTTTGGTTCGATCTAACACAACTGGCGTCGACGAACATAAATCTAAAAAAAATCTGCCGGCAGAAAATAAATGAACAAACAAATACAACATTTTTGCATACGCAAGTTCCACACCAAGTACTAAACATGAGCACTGTTACGGTGATATCATCTATGCTATTAATAAACTAGTTTCACAATCTTTCTAGCCGAGTATGTTGGAAGTTGTAAACGGGATATTCTATTAAATTAACAATAATCCTACAAACCGAAACAAATAAAAAAGATTGATAATAAAGAACAAATTTCAAGTAAATCACATAAACACCAAAACCTAAATGCACCCAGAACTTAAACAGAAATAAACAAGCAACATTCGAGATGAATTTACAATATGTGTCAATAAGCAACATTATAAAACCATTACTTCTACTCGGAAATTAACAATACTTCATCACCGACGATTATGAGGAAACTTTGCTGAAGAAAAGTACTTCAGCCAAAAGGCTTAAATAAGGAACCTTAACAGAGAATAAAAAGAGCCAAACCTTGATTTAATATATGCCCCACTTCAGTAAATACCAAATATCTTGCATTAATAAATGTTTTTCTTCCCCTATTTCTTTCAACATGTTGTATGAAGAGGTGCAGAAAACTAAGAGAAAACTGTAACTGAAGAAAGCTTTTAAGTGAGAATAAAATGTGCAAGGAAACCGAACAGGTGGCGGTATATGTCTTCAGCTGACCGTAAGATAAGCTCAACTCTCCTTCCAAATTTTTCATGCTTACTAATATTACTGTAAGCCGTCGTATATGGAAAGCTTTCGACACAGTGTTGTTGATTGCAACAAGCATTGTGAGCTCAGCTAAAATACAGTGTTAATACCAGTCTAGTCATAACGGGATCCTTGTCGCAACAAACCGAGCCAGTACATAGGGTAGCAGATAAGGCAGTTGTCTAGCTTACATTATCAGCTGACACGTAAGCTGGTAGTTCTTACTTCTACTTCACTCTGAAATCAAATACTAAACCTATTCAACGGCGGCGGCACTGCCTACACTTTTCTTGAAGCCATTTTTGTACCTTTCTGAAGAGTATTATTTTAAACTGAATATTTTTTAAGAAGCCATCTGGAAACTCAGTGATATTAAGGCGTCTGACATGTTATAAGATGTTAACCAACTCGACTTATGCTCCGTTGGTAGTTTTTTCGGCCTTTAAGGGATCTTCACGTTAAAAAAGTTAATATAATTATCGCGGACATGTTTTAATTTAATGTAATATGTAATAATATATGTAATAAATAAAATATATTAAATACATTGTAAATCTATATATATAAAGATGAATGTATGTATGTTTGTTTGTTGGTTTGTCTGTTCTTCATACAAATCCACAGTTTTCATCCGATCTCAATGAAACTTTGCACACTTATCCTTTGAAACAAAGAAAAAATACTGTCTACATTTCGTTGAAAAATTATCTGTATAAATGATACATGTTGTCTTATAATTTCGAAAAATTACTGAACGGCGATAGACAGACGCGTTGGATGTGGAGGTCTCTGTACTGTTTTCCATGTGTTTTTGACAGTAAGAGTCACGCCTGGCCCGTCGGTTATTCGGATTGAATGTTAAACTGTAGATATCACAAAGTTAGGGGTGCAATGAGAGGCAAATCGTAAGTAGTCTTGCAATGTTGTAGGTGTGCACTTTTTTACGTTACATTGATCCCTCAGGGGTGATTCGCAGTCAATATGTGTGTGATCTGCAGTAATAATACTATAAATGAGGAAATAAGTCTCTGTCTTTTGTTACATTTTGATGAATAAATGCCTATACCGATATTGACGGAATTTGGCAAGAAAAACTGTAGGGATGGCACAGAACATTTTTTTTCGGTATGATTAACAGTTGCAGTCACGTAATTTTGGGAATTATCGAATGGTGACAGAGAGAGGTATGTGTGTGTTACTCTGTAATGTTACGTCGCTTGCTCAAGCTGTTCTTCTCGCGCATTATGTTAGTGTATAATTTGTTAGTAAATTTCGTTTAGAGAAAAAACGTATTATTTAGTATAGATGTCGATTTTCTCTGTCCTATTACTTTATGTCTGCTTAAATGTTTCTGACACCAATTTATTTTGCCTTCTGTTTTGACATGCCTTGCGGGCGTAAACTGGCCTAAGTTGTAGCTCTAACAAGGCACGAGCAGCTAAAGTTATTGGAACCCAATAAGCAGATGCTCACACTGAAGAACGAAATAAAGATCAAACGCAGTAAGATACCGTATATTGAATTAACAGTTTTTTTTTTTAATTTATTTATTTGTTATTTCATTTCCCCACACATGGGGATGGGCTGGCAGCGGGTGACGCCCGCTCTTCAGCCTACATTTTTTATTACAAGTCTGGTCTATTTGTTACAATTTATCATTCTTACAATGGTTTACAGTATACTTTGTATATGTTACAATACATATTTTAATATATAGCTTTTATAATGTTGTACAATTTTATTTTACTTTTAAAACTTTTTGCACACAGTTTTAAGATTGTATTTCGTTTCTTTTTTAGTGCCTGTCGGATATCTTCGGTTGTTATTGGTGAATTTAGATCATGTCGTGGCGTGGTCTCATAATACTGAATGTCGGGCGCTAGAGGTGGTATGTTGGTGTCGGTTCGTTCATGTATGTCGGCAGTCATCTCGTAGTTGAAGTGTGATTCAAGAGGGCAGGAAAAGGTTAGCTCAAGGTGGGTTGCGAACAGGTTGGCTTTTGATTCATCGTCGGGAATGGAGCGGTTGTTGTGGATGATAGGGTAGGAAACTGCAGTTTTTGTTCCAGTCAGTCTGTTGAAAGCATTCCAGTACTGTCCCGAGTTGGTGGTCATGGTTGAGTTGAGTCTGTCGCAAGTCATTCGCCAGGTGAGTCTTTTTTTGGCAGTGAGATAGTTGCGTACTTGTCTCTGTAGCTGCCTGTGTCGGGTGAGTGCATCCCGGTCACGCGTGGCTAGAAACGTTCGGTTTCCAAGATTTTTATAAATTAAACTGTTTTGCTAATACGACTGCGAGAAAATAAAACAAAAAAGAGGAGTTCTTCAGTTTTCCTGTACATTTTGTTTTTTATATCTTTTTTTTGCTTTAGTTTCTTTGATATTATTTTGTAACAAAAAATAGATTTATTTCTATTTTTAGTAAGTAAATTTGTTTTCATTGTGTAATCAGTACGTGTACACTGTTGTTCTTAAAAGCATCTTTGTAATAGTGTACGGAATGCCTATACACAACACAACACAAATCATACCACAATCAGTTCTTCCAAGGTACCATTTCGAGAAATAGCTAACTCTGGTGTACCCCTTATAGCTGAAATGTTAAAGAAAGAAAGAAATGCGTTTATCTCAGCCGAATACTCGCACATCCACAGCGTTACGGTAACATAATTCACACGCACACAGTTTATCTTAAAATATCCTTTGACGATAGTAATGTTTGAGTATTTTTATTCTTTTTTTTTTTTTTTTAATTGTTGCACGTATTACCTTATCCAAGATATCACCGCGCGTACCCCTTGAAGCAACCTTACGTACCCCAGGTGGTACACGTACCACTAATTTGGAATCACTGAGTTTGATCATATGAGCTACACTAGGACGTTCCGTGGTTCGGATTCCACGTTAAACTGTAGGTCCCACAGGAAAGGAACTGGCCGTCCTACCTATGGTAGATCCAACCAACCTACGGATTGTGGACTAAGTTGGCTATTTTTTTTTAGTTTTTTAGAAGGAAAGAGGGAGAGTAACGACTAAAAAAATATTTGGGTGCCAAAGATAAACAAAATTTATTGATGACTTTCTACAAAAGCGCATTTAAAAAAAAAAAAAAGGAAACAAAGAAAGAAAAAATTTAGATACAAATTTGTCAGTTCAGTAAATAATCGCGTTGTGTGAAGAAATACAATGTAGTAACGTAGTTTATGGACGCTCCCAGAGAGATGGGCAGATCCAGTTAACTAGGGGAAGGGAAGTGACGCGAGCCGAGTCACACGCACAAAGCCGCTAACTTCGCCGCAACGGCTCCTGCCTTTTATCTGCACTAGGGATGGAACGGATATTCGGATCCGCAATTTTTAATGCGGATGTATAGCGGATGTTTTGTTTATATTGCAATGTACAGTATTCTATTCTTTTCAAACGAGTTGCTACCCATCGTCGATTAGCTAACAACATACTGTTTTTCATATTGCAGTAAAAGTAACAATAACGGAACAGTGTTATTACCTAAGTGACGAATTTACAAGTTTGAACTTGCATGTAAACTAAAGCGGCCTAGTCACGGTTCAAGTCATGGGACATCCACCTAGAACTACAGTAGGATGCGCTCTCCCTTTCACGCTACTTGAAGTGGTGCAAAAATGTTCCAATCAACCCTTTCCATTCCTATTTTCTCGCCGCACACTAGTGTCCTTATCGCACACTCGCTGGATGTTTCCTCCAATAACAATCCAACGCCATAGTTTGTTGGAGGGCACGGATGCGTGTTGGTTGTCTGGGAGTCCAACAACATCCATCACGTCCTACGTTTAGTCCTGTAACGCCTTTCACGGCCCATCAAGAGTCCGTTATCGGAAAATCGAGTCATTGCAGGTCCTACAAGATGGACTGTTATAATGTCACTATAGCGGTGGAAAGGCGGGTGGCGGGCACGGAGAATTGCGGTGTCGTGGCCTTGTGCTTGACACTTGAATTAGTCCTGCCGCGAACTCCGCGAAGTTCATATGACAAAGATTGATTTCCAGACGCATGTGCATTTATGTAGACGATTGAATTCACTTATGAAATCATAGCACATTTTTTGCTTTTGAAAGATGAGGCAAAAAATAAGTCAGTAAGGCAGTATTATATGGAAATAGGCTTTACTTATGAAAAATGTAGAAGTTGGCATAAAAATATACTTTTTATTTTAAATTTATTTTTGATAAAAGATTGAAATTTAAATAATTATAAATTTACTTTTCCATCTGCGCATCCGCTTCCGCAAAACATCCGCATCCACGGATGTCAAGCACTGAAGATCCACAAAATGACCTCCGTGACAACCCTAACCTGCACCAACACCTTCACCCACCGCAGCTATACCCTGTTCACCCTCACCTACCGGCTCAAGGTCATATTTCTCTTGCTCCGCGCCTCACATCACCCCCTTCTACCCCTGCCCCTCGGAATATACCGCTGTGTCCAGGCTGGCCAGAGGCAAAATTGTCAGGGACACTGTTTCTCCTTCTCATGTGTAGGATAGGGCAGCGGAGTGGGGATAGAGCAGAGTGACCTTGAGCCGCCTCTGTTAACTGAACGGACTATAGTTACAAGTTGCTTTCTGGCTGCAACACAACACGTCACACAACTGCCAGCAATGCGGTAATACGCCGATCTGTGACTGTCTACAGCAATAGACAGCCGTCAACCAACTCTTCGATTAAAATCTGCAAAAGATTCTCATGTTCCTATATAATAATTCGAAGAGTATGATTGTTAAAGTTTATATCATTCAAATATTAATAAAATAATTTTTCCTCCATGTTTTTCGAGCTTTAATAAAACCGTCAGAAGTTTTATATTTGTTAACAGATTCATCCATCTAGAATCCAAATCAGTCAATTTTATTTACAAAATCTATCAAGCAAATAACGTATACTTTTCATATTAATATTTACATTAAACTGTCATAATCACAAAAGACAAACCAGTGCGCTACATTTTATAAAACATTTCAGGCAAAACCAACATAACTATTTGGATGTCCTAGCTTTTCTCCTAACTTCCAACCCTTATGGCCTTGTGAAAGAGACGCTAGTTGGATTATTTATGTCTCCCTACGTCTGGAAATTAGACGCCGGCAATTGGAGGAAGGGTACCACTAATTGGCGACAATGAGGGCAGAAACTCAGGGGTGGGTGGCTTGGGTCTGCTGTTCTAAGAAGTCTGCATTAAAGAATGGAATTGTCTAGTCGTGGCGCTTAACCGCAAGCTCTATCTTTCAAACAGCTACTAAAATTAATAAACACAACACAAACTTCTCTACTGTTAATTGAAATATCCTTAATACTCAATTTAATAACCTTAAACATAATGTTTCTTGATGATCGCCGTATTCGGCGTCTATTATTTCTCAGACAGAATGTCAAATTACACTGCAAACCACGTAAAATTTGAGCAATTGTGATTTCCTCTATTCTATTGCTGTAATATGTAGATTTTAAGGCGCGAAGTGGTGATCATCTAAGAATTCACCTAAATAACCACAGAAAATCCCTTAAAATCAGAGGAGAGCAAGGGTTAAACCAGGACCGTTATACATCTACATCTACATATATACTCTGCAATTCACAAAATTGTGGGTGGCAGAGGGTGCTCAGCACCAAACCTAATCTCTTTGTTATGCATTCCAATCCCTAATGGTACGAGGGAAAAAAGAATTCATATAAGAATCATTGCGGCACCTTATTTCTCTAATCTTATCTTTCCTGTCATTCCGACTCAAATAGGTTGGTGGACGAAGTATTTCACTACACTCGTGAGCGAAAGTGGGAGTACACATGTTTACCAATAAGTTTAAACGAAACGTGCGTCGTCTATCTACCAGAGACTCCCAGCCTAGTCTCCTAATCAGTTCTGTAACGCTTTCATAAGGACTGTAGCAAGCGGTCACGAATCGAGCGGCTCTTCTCTGTACTTTCTCTATACTTTCGATCAACCCCTTACGAAACGGATCCCAAATGGCACAACAATAGTCCAAATGTGGACGCACAAGAGATTTGTACGCTATCTCCTTTGTTTGTTCATTGCAATTTTTCAAGATTCGCTCTATGAATCGCAGCCTACAATTAGCTCTACCTACTAACGAATTAATGTGTAAGTCCCATTTCATGTTCCTTTGTACTGTTACTCCCAAATATTTCATAGAATCAACCATATGAATAACTGAATTGTTTAACTCGTATTTTTGAACAATTGGATTCTTTTTGTTAGTTATACTCATTGTCTTGCACCTTTTACAATTTAGGGTAAGTTGCCACTCAGCGCACAATGCCAAAATAATATTCAGATCACGCTGAATTTCTAAGCAATCGGCCAAATTCCTTACTTCCCTGTAAATAACTGCATCATCAGCAAACAATCTAAAAAGGCTTTTCACTTTGTCTCCGAGATCGTTTATAAAAATTAAGAAAAGAAGTGGTCCTATTACACTTCCTTGAGGTACACCCGATGTAACATCTAGATTAGAAGAACTTTCTCCTTCAACGACATACCATCAGATATCAAGCGTACCTTTTTTTATTTTTATTTTTAAGATATTTTCTAAGCAGTATAACTTCACACATAGAGGGTAAAGGTATTAATAATTATTTAACCAATGTCTCGATCCGGTTATTATACATTGCTACTCAATAAGAGATAAGCTTAAAACTAAGTTCATTATCAGTCTATCCTGACGCCATCTACATAACCGAGCTATCAGCAAATAATAACCTAGAATTTCCACAGCTTACCACCGTGCCAGATCTCAATGCCATTAAAGAACATTTATCATATACGGGTCACCAACATTTGGCATTCAAAATAACTTTAAATGTGAACATATGCTTAAAGAATATCCTACGTTTTTATTAGTTATTATTACATTACAGAATACAAGAATCGTGAATAAACGTTATTCAAAATTGTCCCACTTGTTCAAACCTCCTACGTAAAAAATTATAGTTCAAAAACATTAAGAAACAAGCTTTGGTAGCAATGTGAAATAAACAGTTAAAAATAGCCTTTAACTGTGAAGATTTTGTTCAACAACGATAAGATGTCCCAAAAATCAAAATAACTTAATCTTTTGAATAGGCAGCGTCCATAAACTACGGGGCTAAGTCTTTGGGGGGGGGGGGGGGTTGACTGGAAGGCTACGCTGCGCTACATGGGGGGAGGAGGGTTCCCAGGAGGCCAAAATGGAGCTACGTGGTTTATGGACGCTCCCATAAGCTTTAATTAAGAATAAAGTCATTTGCCAAAAAAATACCTTTAATATAAAAAAGGACGGGGTGCTAGATATCAGTGTTCTGTTTTTATCGTTAGCAATTCGTAAAGGTAGGGTCATTATTAAAAGTTATTCTTATTTTATGTTAATTCAAAAGATTAAGTAATACTTAATTGTATTACATTCTATCGCTGTTGAACAAAATCTTTTTATTTAAAGTTTTTTTTTAACTCTTTAGTTCACATTGCTGTCAAAGTGTATTTTTTAGTTTTTTAAACTATAGTTTTATTTTTAGGTTTTTATTTCACACTGATTTTTAGTTTCTTTAAACTTTAATTTTATTTTTAACTTTTTAGATCACATTCTACCAAAGCGTTTTTTTTAGTTTTTAACAATAATATTTTTTTGTTAGTCTTAATACAAAATTGAAGAAATAAGTAATGAGGACACTCGAGTCCTAGCTTTCCCTGTGTGACAATGAACTTAAAATTATAACATTAACGTTAGCGCAGTCTGACCATTTCATCTAACACAGAAGGAAAAGCAATCAATGAAAGTAATTTCACAAAATTCCTGGGTGTATGTATAGATAACAAATTGAACTGGAAACAGCATATTCAACAACTTCTTAAAAAACTGAATTCTGCAGCATTTTCACTTAGGGTAATATCTAGAATAGCTAATATAGAAACCAGAAAGTTAGTATATTTTGCATATTTTCATTCCCTGCTCACTTATGGCATCTCATTCTGGGGAAACTCGTCACAAGCACAGAGGGTATTTAAATTGCAAAAACGTGCTATAAGAACTATTTTTGGAGCAAGCCCACAGACGTCGTGCAGAAATCTATTTAAAAACCTGGGTGTTCTAACAATGCCAGCACAATATGTATACTCTGTACTATCATTTGTAGTGGAAAATCCTGAACACTTCAATCTTAATGCTGACATACATAGCAATAATACTAGGAATAAATATAATATTCACAAGGATTACAAATCACTGTCAATTGTACAGAAAGGGTTAATATTTACTGGAGCTTCCATATTCAATGTCTTACCAACAGAAATTAAATGTTATCTACAAAAACCCAACTACTTTAAGTCCAAACTGAAAGAGTTTCTGCTTCAGAATCAATTTTACTCTGTAAAAGAATTTTCTTCTTGGAATTTGGTAACTAAGAATGACTGATAAAATAGTATATATGGTGTATGGAAGGGAAAGGTGACAAAGTTGTCCACAATTACTAAAATGATATATGGTTTTTCTTTCTGTTGAAACTTTTGACAAATGAAGTAATTACACTGTTTACTAAACTTCACTCATATATAGTAACTAACATGGGATAGCATGCACTTAAAAACTGCTGTAAAAAATTATGATACTAACAGGTTTTTAAGTAATTGACTGCTTATGAGTTGTGGTAACTGGTTGGTAAGAAAATAACAAGTTGTTAGATGCTGGTAACAAGTTTATACACTGTTACACATAATAAGTGTTAGCTAACTCGGGATTGTATTTGTAGATTACAGGAAATATTGGTTATACTAATGGGTCATAACTAACTTCTTGTCAATATATAATATTATCAATTATATAGTAATATTGACATTACTAATAAGTGTATGTACTGTTTCACATCCCCGAGATTATTCTCACATGGGATCAAAGTGAACATATCTATCTATCTATCTATCTATCTGTCAGCATTGCATGGAGCTCTCTCTATTAGCTTGGAACAGCCAAGTTCTTCTATTTGGAGACTTTACGCGAGTAATAGTTACATAAGCCGGCCCAGCAGCAAAGAGGCTAATTGATCGAAGTCTAAGCAGACTTTGTTTAACATAGGAAGCTATTCTAAATTTCATGTTTACTGAAGAGCGTGCTGAAGGGAACTTTTGTGTGTTTGCAAACTGCTCAACTCTGGTGTACGCGTAATCGTATAGCACACGGGTGGCTACTAATTTTACTGGCAAAGTAATGAAAATACGAAGACATAACTATGAAATTATGGTATTGTTATCGGTTTATTATAAGTGTGTAAAATTTAAAATAATTCAGAGGGCTGGAAGTGGGTGAAAATTCAGTCATACATATATATATATATACACGCCGAGCTAAGAAAATATTAAAATGTTTTATTTTTCGTGCAAAGCCGAACCAGAAAATTGTTTTAACGTTTTAAAGAAATTACTTTTTATTATTGTAATTGTTCTTAGTTACAGTGTCACACAACGATGTACAAATAATGTAGAAATAATCATAAATAATGTGGGAGAAAAGCGTTTACGGGGTAACTGTAAAGAACGCTTAGTGATTTTTTTTTTAATCATCAGTAGCACAGCTGGTTTGATGCCATGTTATTCATTACAACTCACGTCCTCAACTATCTGCTTCATATTCTCTAATCTTTGGCTGACAGCCAAACATATTCTACCCCCTAGTGACCTCGATCAAGATGCGGGTATTTGCTCATACTTCACATTTAGCGTCAGGAAAGAAGACCGACAAACCATTGTCTACAAGTATTGGGTGTGTTGCATATTTGAAATACTTTTTCTTCTAACTGCGTCACGCAACCATTTCATAACTTTAAGATAATATTCTTTGTTGATCGTCCTACCTTTAGTACCATATTCGTGGTGCACAACACCCTTAAAATAATAATAATAATGAAACAATCAGCAACGGCTTGACACTGCTCCGACTTTGGCTTGCCCAGCTCTTGCGTGGTGAGTGAACGGTTAGCGTTCTGGCCTCGCATTCGGGAGGACGCATGTTCGAATCCCTGTCCGGGCGTCCAGATTGGGTTTTCCATGGTTTCCCCAAATCACTCCAGGCGAATGCCAGGATGCCTCCATCGAAAGGCCATGGCTGAATTCCTTCCCGTTCCTTGACCCCAGCCCTTTCCCGCTTCTAAAGACCTCGACGTCGAAGAGGGGTAAACCCATAAGGGAAAAAAAAAAGGCTTCCCCTGTGAAGACTGTTGTTTTGTTTCGGGATCATAACCATAAAATCGCGATTCATCACCATTTATAATCTTTTAAAGCAGATTTCTATCATTATTGACCATTTCCAAAATTTCGTAAGCGATTTCAAGACGAAGATTTTTCTGCTCCTCCGTTAGCAATTTCGGAATGAATTTCGCACACGCGAACCATTTGCAAATTTTCAGTTAAAATCTTCCTAACACTAGTTTTCGGCATTCAAAGATCACATTCTAGTTCTCGCACAGTCAATCGACGATCTTCATTGATCGCAAGTCGCAAACGTTCAATATTATCTAAGGTTTTTATCGTCGAAGGCCGCCCAGAGGGTGCGTTACCATCAACAGATGTGCGGACATATTTGAACGACTTATACCACTCTTTTATTTGTGTATTGCTCATACACTCGTCCCCAAATGCCGTCTTCATCATTTCGATGGGCTCCGCACAACCCTTTTCGAGTTTAAAGCATAATTTAATGCAAATATTCGTTGCTCCAATCTTTCCACCATTGTTTACGGTAGCAAAGTGCGAAAACCGCACAAAACACTGTGTAAACTAACGGCCACTGCACGTGAACTAAGGCGTACCGGCGACAACTGCGGCATCTAGGGAGTTGGTGAAGCTTTAGGGAGCGTCCAGAAACTTCGTGGCTCACCAGGGGGTGAGGGGAAGGGGGTGAGGGTGAGGGGAAGGGGGTGAGCAGAAAGATACGCTGGGTAACGTTGGAGGGTGGGGGGGGGGGTGTTCGTAGCCAAGCCACGTGGGGAGAGGGAGTTCAGAAGAGGCCAAAACGGAGCTAACTAGTTTATGGTCGCTCCCTTACTGTTGACAGTCATACCTGGTATATGGCGCTGAGGAGCGAGAATATGAAGGAATGTCGGATACTTTCGCTACAGACCTCGTAAAAACAGGTTGTAGACGACGTTATAATGTAAAAGTTTTAAGTAGCAAGACGTCGTAATGATTTCACGTCCATTAATGTGAGAACCAATTTTTTCTAGTTTTCAAGTAATCTCCCTATCACCATGAATTTCTCAGTTTATTTCTAAACTCTTTAAAAACATTATCAGAACTTCCTCTTACCTTATTGGGTTCGACTTACCAGCTCATTCAGCGAATAAATGCATTGTCACTTTACTCGGGATAATAATTATACATGGATCGATAATGAGAGATAAATATTTTAAATAATTTCATTATTTTTCTCTTGTTTTGTGAACATTACATCCAACGCATAATTTGATACGGCTCCTGTTTTAGCGATATTTCGTTTCTATTTTATCGACGCTGGATAGAAATGTCTGTGGTCGCTTCATAACGGAAAAGCTCCGAGATTTCATTTTTAATATCGTTCTGAGAAAAACAGGCTCAGCTCTCAACCTTGTCATTTCGTTATTTTTTTAATATCACTGAAATGAAAATTGAAAAATGAAAAACGAACTTTCTCTCGTTACTTGGGCGAGCCGAGCAACGCAGATAAACGCGAGCGAGAAAAGTGAACATAAAATTGCGTTGGGTGACGAGCAAATTGCGGTCTAGGCGTTTCTAACCACTATTGCTTCCGGCAGCTGTACATTAGTTCTGTTAAGTATTGCTAATAACTCACTTAATTTTGCAATGTCTGGTAAGCACCACACATAAAGCAAAGGGAAGATCATCTTAATTTTCTGATGGCCACTAGAATTCAGCTTTCCATGGTTCGAGAAATCATTGCCGGCTAATGCCAAGATGGTTCCTTCACCAGAACACGGCAGAATTTCGTCGCTGTCTTCATCCCCAATCATCCCGGGGTTCTAATGATCTAGACGTAGACGAGCTGCAAAACCATTAGAAAAATATTAAGTATCCGAAAAATCGAATTTTCGCACAACCTTGATTTTCAAAAGCGGCTACTTAATAATACCGTTCGAATGTTTTATTGGTTGCATGCGAAGATTGGGAAATAACATAGGCTTGCGTTTGCCAGATTGGCCATTGTATCATATTAGTCTCAGTCATGATTTAGAGAGAAGTGAAGTAGGCTGTTTCCATACAAAAAGTCATAAATAGGTGCCTTACTTCAACTAGACTTTGCTTTCGTATTTTATTATTTTTTTGCGCTTCGCTTGTAGGTTTAATTTGTGTTTATCAAGGAATACCAAATAGTTTTTGTCGTAGCATACAGTCTTAATACATGAGTGTTTCGCAACGACAAACTTCGTTAAATGTTTAATCTTACGATCTACCGAACACTCTGTTATTACAAAATATACTTGCAAAAAAACCAATCAACGTTTACGGTAAAATGTCAGTTAATATGTTCTCATAGATAGAAAACTTAAACACATCGCGTAGTATTAAGTATAAGCATCCACGGAGATCATATCACCACCTTTCATATGCGCAGAAGACACCTCACCAATCCAAATAAAACAGGTTCAATACACCATAGAGCATGAAGACTTGGTGATTTTCAGAATATCTTTAAGGTGGTAAAAATTATCAGTGTGTCACCGAATTTGTCAGTATCTACTTCACTAATGAATACAGTATTATCCGTTATTTATTCTGTGTCTATCGTACTAAGTCATTTTACCGCAGAATAATACGTCACTAGTAATCTATAACGCCGTCAAATAAAAACTTTAAAATATACATCCTTATATCAAAATATGACACGAAAATATAGTTTCTAATCAATACTTAATAATTACGTAATGGGTGCACTGGTGTGTTTTTCCTAAATCTTCGCAGATCGGCGAACCTGTATTTGAAATACCATGTTTATATTAGTTTTATATGTCTGTTCAAATCTGTGGTACACAAAGTTCCAATATTCCAATTGACTTAAAACTTTGAAAACGTTCTCTATTTCCGGCGAAAGTACAATAAACAAAAATTATAACTACTAATTTTTTATAATTAATCAATTAATTAGTGAAAATTAAATTAATTTAATTTCTTCTTCCGGTCTTAATTGATGGATAATTCTACTGAAAGTAATGCTACTGGTCGGTCAGCCATTGTTGAACTTGTTGACTTGCTTTGGATATACGAGATGCTTGCATATATCGCAAACCTGATCAGAGAACGTGTTGATAGCTTTACTGAATATCGTTGTGTCGGCTCTGCTACGTGTTCGCCACTGAGAATGTCGTACCTGGTCTTGTGAAGCACGTTTTTTGGGCGTACCTACGACGCTGGTTCCAGAGGCACGGAGTTCATTTTTTTAAATATATATTTATGCGCGAGTTCTACAGAATCTTTCTAGCCTGTCAGTCATACTGTAAATACGGCTTTCAGATGGTTACATTGTGTCAGGAAAAAAATTTCCAGTCACTTGCATTAAAGAACGAATTTTAAAGTCTTCCCTGCTCTTGGAGTGCTCTCAAATCTTTCTTCGTGTTCTTTGACCTTTAGTGAAATGCTGGGAGCGGTAGATATTCTCTTTAAGTGCTTTGCAAACAGAAATGGTCGTGATATGTCAGAAAGTTATAGTCCAACTTGCTAGCCTCTCAGCTCCTGATTGATATTCTCTTCTCAAGTTATGTAATGCTCGAAGCATTTAATTACGGAAATATTAAAATAAGTATGTAGCCGGTACAAATATAGCAAAAATTTGCAAAGTCCAGTTAAAAAGCAAGCGATGGTCAGAAATAATCGTTTCCTCCATAATAATAATATAGGTACAATTTATTGATCTAATCTCATTTTGTCTGGTTCTACGCAATGGTAAAACGCAAACGTTACTTTCGATATAGTGGTACCTTCCACCTTTATGGCCAGGTAGATCAATTTCTTCCGGATGTTCTTAGTGCCTTTTTCATATTGAATATATTCCGTTTATGAATTTCTGATTTATTCCATAATTATAGCTTTCGGTTTTACATAGCCAAGCAGAAAAATATATTCTGCACTGGAAAATAACATATAAAGAATCACAGATACGTTTAAATATAAGGTATTAAAGAACGTAATGTCCTTCAACAAATGTTTTGTGGGTAGGTGCCATTGAAAATTTTAACAGCAAAAAACCTCTTTTGCATTGTGTAAGACCAAATTTTATGTCCATAGGAAGTTGGGATAAAAATAGCTAAATGTAGGCGCTTTATTAATGCAATTAAATTATGAGAATAAAAAATACAGAATTAATTTATGCCATAAGTTAACTGTGACAGAGTCTTGTCTACTAAGGACGTTAACTAGTACGGAGAAGGAAAAAGATGTGATAGTATGGTTCAGTTAAAGAGCACTGCAGTTCATTTCGACCTTCTTAAATATTTTTTCACAACAGTATACTCGGAGGACATGTTATCTTTCATCCAAACTTTGAGTATGGTCAGGCATGTGTGATACCACGTGGTATCAGTTTTCAAAATAATGACATGAATAGCACTCTTTTAAAAGCTTATTACACTGCAATTCAACTAAACACATATTTAACTTACACATACACGATTAATAATTTTAATTATTAAATTACACAACTAAATTCCATAGAATAAGGTACTACTTCAGTGATTATACTCGGAGGACATGTTATCTTTCATCCAAACTGTGAGTATTGTCAGGCATGTGTGATACCACGTGGTATCAGTTTTCAAAATAATGACATGAATAGCACTCTTTTAAAAGCTTATTACACTGCAATTACACTAAACACATATTTAACTTACACATACACGATTAATAATTTTAATTATTAAATTACACAACTAATTTCCATAGAATAAGGTACTACTTCAGTGATTACAGTTAAATATTACTAGCTCAACCCTCCTTAAAATAATTAAAAAAAAAAAAAGAGAAGTAGCAACTAATATCATACATTATTTTTGAATCACTTTGTCATGTCAGTTCTTTTGCGTTGTATAGTAATAGAATTTTAAACATCTGGACTTGATATTATTGATATTGAGGACATTATGTTGTGTTTTGCATCCCCTAAACTACACTCACATGGAAACAAAGAGAAATTATTTACTATAATACAACGTAGACTTCACAACAAAAGTCTCATGTGTTGTTGATAGTCAAGCCCGCCCCATTTGATCAGGTCGTTGCTGCACCGTGATGGTGTCCGGCGCTTCACACTGGGCCAGCTGGTTGGAGTCCTGGAGATGAAATATTCATCATCGAGACTCGGCTGGCAGGGTAAGAGAGGATGTAGTACACGATTTCTTGTCATCAGATTGTATACCATAGTATTGGGTTGAATTCCAAACATCTCCGCAGAGCGTATATAGTGACCGAGCGTGGTGGGTGAACGGTTAACTTTCTGGCCTCGCATTCGGGAGGACGCGGGTTCGAATCCCCGTCCGTGCATCCAGATTTGGGTTTTCCATGGGTTCCCCAAATCACACCAGGCGAATGCCGGGATGCTTCCTTCAAAAAGGCCATGACCCAATTCCTTCCCGATCCTTGACCACACTCCCATCCCGCCTCTAATGACCTTAGCCGTCGACGAGGCGTAAAAAAAAAGTATGTGGTGAGTAGATATGGCACTGTTGATGGCGACTCGTCCATCGTATAAGACGGTGCCTTCGGAAGAGTAGGACTGAAAGAGCCGGCACCTGCTTTAACCTTCTCCCTTTTACATATATATATCGTTCACATCACTCTACAGTGAACACACACAAAATCGCAGTCAACCACACGTACAGTAAGTACACTTACCAATACTGTCACACTGGGGAAGCTAAAGGGAAAAAACCAAGTTCATTTCCCCTAGACGTGGTTAAGAAGAAGTAACACCCTAAATAGTTATCCGCTACGGGTAGAACACAAAATTACAATTTTAAAAACATATATGTACCAAGCAAATGATTCTATCACTATAAGCGTGCAGAATTGAAAACAGGCATTGAATTTCATGAACTAGTCTAGTAAGGTAAATGGTAAACGCTCAAGCTTGGCTTTCTGGAGTACTTGGGTTCGATCACGACACTGGACATCTAAATTTCGATTTTCCATGGTTTCCCAACACGCAAATGTCGGGATAGTTAATTCAAGACGCCACTGCCAGATTCCTCCCCGTTCCTCGTTCCCTATTCCCTACCGGTTCTAATGACTCCGACATCAATGACCCGTAACTTCCTGCTCAAAAGAAAGACGTACAGCTTGTATAAATACAGATAGTTTCTACTGTATTTTATCATAGTTCCAGTTGCAACTACATATCGCTTATAGTGACAGTTTGGAAACTTCGTGTAAACATAAAACATACACAGCCCTTAATTAAAATTGAAATATGTAATTGAATTGAATATTTGAGGTATAGCCGAGAATATATAGTGAACGGGCCACACTCCTGGCGTGCGAAGACATCGACAAGAAAGTGATTTTTCTGTCTTTGTTGTAAGTATTTCGAAGCTACATAAAATATGATACAGATGGCACTGTTCCTGTTTGCCATTCATTATATCTTTAACGCTGAAGTATTCCGTCTTACTTCAAATGAGCAGAACGATCTGGTGGCTCAGTGGTTAAAGCATCTGACTGGCGATCGAAAGGTCCCGGGTTAACATTCCTCTCTCGGCGGGTATTTTCAGAGTACCTTAAGCCGACCTTTACCTCTTGTACAGATTGCTGTGTAATGTGAAGTACGCCAGAACGCTTCTGTGGTTCCGATTCAACGTTTAACTGTAGGTCCTTTTAACCCGGTAGGATTAGGTTATTAGTTTCATAAGAACAAAACATGACTTTGCCAAAGTGACAGTGAAAATTCCGCCCGAAAAATAGATTTGAACCGAGAACATCTCATGCTACATCGGGAGCTTAATCAAGAAGCCCCTGTACCGCGTCTCCCATTAAAAATGAGGATTATTAAACCTAAAATCAGCTGCATGCAACTTGTTCCACTGTAGTTTTTAAATAAACAATAGCTTAAACTTAAAAGCTTCTCATATTTGGTGAACAACGTTCTCCATGGGTGGTGTAATAGGAACACGATTAGATTATTGGTCGGGATATCCGCGAATGGTTCGGCTATCCGACTAACACTATTTGCCCAGCGTGCGGCTCTGTCGTGGTTACCATAGCGAGACTCGGTAACCCTACCGGGTAAAGAGGACCTACAGCTTAACCTGGAATCCGAACAGTGGAAGCGTTCTGGCTTACTTCATATTGCACAGCAAGTTTTGCCAGACCAACTGGTCAAGGATAGTACAACAGACAGAGAGCAACACTCCTTGCGGCTGCCTCACGCCGACTTTATAACAATCATTAGGAAAGAGTATTTTCACAAATGGTCAGAATCATGGACTTCAACACAAACAGTTAAAGGAAAGTTTTATTCATTAATCCAAACCCAAATAACTTCTAAACCGTGGTTTGAAGACTCTAAATTGGGCAAAAGATTTAAAACATCCTTAATATGCATGCCACTTGGACACGGTTGCTACCCTAAACATCTTCACAAAATCGGCGTAGCACAAGCACACTCGCCTTTTTGCCAGCAGATCAAGAAGAAATAGCAGATATGAACCATATCATACTATCATGCCTTCTTTATCAGACTCCACAGAACAAATTATACAACAGCCTGGTCAAGCTCAAAATCCCACTTCCAACATCGGTAGATATCCTGTTGAGAGGGGGAAGACACGATATTTATAGGGCGTTAGCTCGTTATTTAAGAGAGGCAAACATCTTTCTTTAAAGAATCACCTATTAAAAACTGTATAAATCCCGTTATCACTTGTTTTATTACATGATCCATGATTAAATTTTATATGACTGTAATAGGTTAAGAAGAAATTGTAAAAATTGAAGCTGGCCGTATGGTCGATAGACTGAAGGCCATCAATAATAAAAATAAATAAAAAAAGGTCGGGTTAAGGGTCGTTTGAAAATCCCCGCCGAGACAGGGATTCGAACCGGGGATCTTTCTATCTCCCGTCAGGCACCTTACCCTCTGAGCCACCGCTCCCTTAAATATGCTACTTGGTCTTAAATTTGCAGCCGTAAATTTAGAGACCGTAACAAATTGCCAAGCTGTATAAGATGTCATTTAATTGGAAAATTGCTGCCCGTCGTATTTATGAATATTAATTCTTTAGATTAATTTAGTCTTAATTTGAAAGAAGAGGATAGCAATTTGGCTGTGAGCGTGGTTAGAAGGCTGTGGTCCACTACCTGCGCTCCTGTCCGCTGCGGTCGATACCGAGTGACGTGGCCTGGTGGCGCGAGGCCGCGGTTCGTCTCCCACCAACTGCCGCTCTCTCGCCACGAATTACGATCAACTCGATTCTACTCACTTCCCCATACGGAATAATAAAAGTGGGTCATCCTGTACAATTTTTATTATTAATATTAATGCAATCAGTGATAGAAATAATTTTGCAAGGGTGGGATTTTCTGGCTATGACGTCGAGCGAGGGGACGAAATTGCAGGTACCCGAGAGCCCTGAGGGGCGAGCAATGGACAGCCATCTTGCTTGTGAATAACGGTACTGTAGATCCCTGTGGGACCCGCTAGGTCCCGCAAAAATCCGAGGGAAGGTGGATGACCGACCACTGACATTTTGCTAACCCGGGATGTTTGGAAGGCACACGTCCCGAATGTTGACGAAGTTTTGGCGGATTCTAACGAGACACCAGAAAACAGTTATAATCGAAAGAAACCTATCTGCGGAAGAGGTACCACAGTAGAAACAATCACCGGCGTAAAAATACCCACGTGATACAAATTTTTTTTTTTTTTTTTTTTTTCTCATGTTAAAATAAGTCGTCGTGAGGCGTGGTCAGTGGACGATTTTTTGAAGACACTTGGTACCAGACCTCGAGTGATAGGAGGTCGTATGCTTAGGAGTCACTCTGTACAGTATGTGCAGGCTATAATGGCTTGGTACTTTCTGTACTTTGCTTTCTGAAGGGGATTGATTCTGCGGTAGGCAGAATTGCTCAGGGCAATAGTGACATGAGTGCTGTAGTGAGTATACGCTGCAACGTTTTCGCCAACGACGAATCAGTCTACACCGTTACGGGAAATGCTCTAGTCCTTTAACGGTCTTGTCAAAGAAATTTTGAACGATTAAGAGTTTTTGCCTCCGATAAGCTGAACTAGTGTTGCTTACAGCCGCGAGATATTTTAATAATTTTTATGTTTTCAAGATGGACAAACTTTTGTGAACTTTCAATCACCACATTTGGTGGGTAATGCAAAAATACCCTGGCACGAGACAATTACATACTAATGTAATTCATTTTACTATTGCATCCGATCACTGGAATCGTGAAGATCAGTCACTGTTGTTTGAAAGGGAAAAACAGTAATATCAAACGAGAATTGTCATTCATTGTAAAGTTTCATAAAGCTGAATTTGATTCATTAATATTTATTATTTTCTTAGTGGTTTATGTTTGTTTATTGGCAAGACGAGGCAGTGCGTTGTATTTGTTTTAGAAATCCTTGTATTCTTATTAAAATTAAATACGCCTCAGTCTGTAAGCCGTAAAGATTACCAAATAAATAACAACATTGGCCAATTTTTAAATCATAAAGAGAACGATATGTTTTCACCCTACCCAACCAACCAACCGCTACAAGCTCTACAGAGTTACGATCCCATCAGTGAAGTCGATAATTGCCACAAAAATTTCGTATCAGTTAATTTCACTACATTCTCTCTTAACTCAAAACTACAATGTCATTCTCGCAAGCTCTTCAAAAATAAACTACGGAAATTACAATCAGAAAGAACTGAATTCGAATTATTTTGAAAGCATATTTATAGTTAAAGCTACTTTTACCGAGAGTGTTGGGAAAGCAGTGAATCTCTGATCTCGCTGATGTTCGAGTTTGCTCTCCGTATTATACGCGGCTGCCGCATGATCCAATGTTCGAGGGTTTGCCGCGCGTAGTTAATACGCAGCTTTACAGATTAACAATCAAGGAGAAAAAAAATCATTAAAATACCGACCAGCCTGAGGCTAAAAAATAGTTTTTTCCGAGAATATTCCGCGTAACTTCTGAAATGTTTTTAAGTTAAACAGCTGGACGCCAAAGTTTCAATATCATTTCTTTGTTTATTTATAATTTAGAATGGCACATAGCAGTTCCTGGAATAGAGACGACGAAGCAGTAGAAGAGAAAAAGATGTAATGTTGTGATTTCGGGTGAGTAATGAAGTCAGGGACTGGAATGAGTTACCAAGGGGAATGATGAATAAATTACCGAAAACGTTAAAAAAATTTAAAGTGAAAATTTGTAGAGGGCAAATGTAGGTGGGTGCAGGATAGGGGGAAGTTGGGTGTGTAGTGAAATTGCCACCGGAGCGTGTGCTCCATTGCAATTAAATAAATTAAATTAAATTAAAGCTCAAAGATTAATTTACATCGACTATACTGAACAATGGAACACACCCTCTGTCGATACTTTTTACTGCAGCTTCTAACCGATAAAATAATCAAAAAGGAACTTGTTGTCTTCATGACGGCATACAATTTTCTTGTTATTTTATATTGTTTATTAGTATCGGTTGCCACAAAGTGTTATGATATGAAGCCAGGCATTATCCGATGTTCTCAAAAGGACAATTAGGCGTCCTAATTTGCAATTAATGCATAGTCAAGAACGTCACAATTTGAATAAAACAATTTTAAACTAGTATAATGCTGAGATGTAAGAAGTTGGCGCAAGATACGTAGGTAAGGAGGATTACATCAAAACAGTCGAAAGACGGTTACAAGCACATATTCAAAAATTTAATTCAAAAAGCTATGATGTTTTGATGTATCTATATATTTTGAAATACATTTCAAATGCGAGAAATAACTCAGCTTTAAATATATAATTTTAGGTAACTATTAATATCTACGTGAAGTAATGGTATAATCCGTTATTCAATTGGAAGACGATACAAGATGAACACAAGACTTAAAAACTATGCCTTTTAAAACTATTCCTTCCGCTGGACTCGAACTGGTGACTCGGCACGTGGAGAGGGCAACTTTCACCACCCCTTTCGGATCTGTTTCCGCTGACGTATAAAGTCGTGATTGGAAGCGGAGAACCGACGTTGCAGTATTGCATCCCCGGCACACTGCTAACGAACACGTGAGCGACTCATCCTTTTTAAGCAGCCTGAGTTTTGGGCACTGTAGCTGCAAAAGAGGACAAAAGACCTCAGGATTATGAGAACTTCTAATGAGCACCGGCGTCCAGTTATAACCGTAATGTAACCATCACACCACATACATACCTACCAGTGCGGCCGTGCACAACACTACTATGGAGGTACAAAGTCCCGAGTCCAAATCCCAGATCTACGTATCGGCCGTGCTCATTACGGTCTCTAGGCGGTTTTCCGTAGTCACCTAGACAAATGCTGGGACGATCATCAATCTCCGCCTCATACATTACGCACGTCACAAACAAAAATATCCAGTTATCATACAAAAAACACTCAACACGTTTCACAAAGAGATGGCGAAACTTCAGCTCCCTTATTGATCACGGCAGAGGTGATTATCAAAACTGTTCCACTAGGTGGCCGAACCCAACGGGGATCTCAAGGCCACACAAACCATACCGAAAAAGAGACTGTGCACTATGAATTTCGGCATAAAAAATTGTTCATACTTAAATTTGCCATTGCTGAGTAAACAATTCAAACAATTTTTCAAGCTGTTATATCAATTAATATTTGTGAATGAATTCATCTCATTATTTAAATGAAAATTTCAAAATATTAATGAGGATCACAAAATAATTACTATATAAAACCATTAAAATGTTGTTAGCTAGATAGGATTTCAAATTGACCCACACGTCACTTTTTTAAATAACTACAAAAACATGAGAAAAAGCTACTAAATGTAAGATTTGGTTACAACCTGGTCCTCCAAGCTGTAACACGTTCTTATAGCTAGAAACCATCGGATGCCATTTGCCAGTTGAGTAGTCTAAAAAGATCCCGACATCAGTCAGAGGTTATTTCATACACCACTCGATGTAGTGATAAATACAACTGAACGATAACATAAGAAATTTAAATTTGTTTATTAGCTGTAATGACGAATAAATCTTTAAAGTTTCGAGTTTAGACGTGTTTCCAGATAATCTAGGTATTTCCTTAGTCCACTTGTACTGAAATGTAACAGAGCTGCCATGATCTGTCAGTCAAACATTAGTGCGAACATTCACACGCATCAGCCACATTTTAATTATGAAAGGAACCACACAGCGATACAACGATCTTTGCTTGCATTAAACACCATGACAATGTGCAGTTCGATAGATGGTACGAGCCTCTGAATTCTCATCATGCGGAACTCTAATAGCAAGGTAGAAGTGGTGATTTTGAGAACTATTCTCTTGGGTAAATTCCAAACCTCTCCGCAACTCCTGTAGAATTACGACCAACTATACCGTCATTGGTAATTCGACCGTCAAATGGAGACGTAAACTTACACGTAGTACAGCTGTAAATTCCTCACAACGCGAACAAATACTAACATGACGATTAGTATCAGGGAACCAGGTGTTTTACGATTATTTGTAGTCTATTTCCGTAATGTGAGAATGGATGCTTCACTCGAGTATTCGACGACATCTGGAATGTTCACCAAGTAGTTCCATAACATGAAAAATGTCAGCAACCTAAAGAATTAGAGATGATTTTCCCTAAGGAACGTCAAGACATTCAAACAAAAAATGTTCTTTAGAACAACATATACTAAACAAATAGTCGTACAATTCTTTGTATTGCTTCAGTACTTTCGTTTCAAGACCTATGTTACGCAAGTATTATCGTTGGTAGAGGACTCAATTTCAAAACCTTAGAAAAGATTGATCGAAACTCAGAGGGGAAGAAGGAAATATTAATCCAATATGCACCAACTTATAGCTTCCGACACAACTATTCTTAATGTTTTAATTTTTTAATTTATGTTTAGCATCAACGAATTAGCATATCTGCTTTATTTCAGAAAGTAATGGAATATTTAAACTTCTCCAGAACTTCGACTTTTGAACTAGAGTGAATTTCAAATTAAGTTAAGATTTAACAATGAATGGAAAAAAACTTCTTCGAGGAATTTTTTCCCCTCTTTTTCCCTCTGTTTCCGTAATTAGCATGCTACAAGGTAGTCGCCATAAGTTTCCACCCATCTGTGTTCTAGGCGAGATAATTTTTTCTTATTTACCGGGCTTGATACCTGTTCCTACAAATCAAATCGTTTTTGTCCAGCTTTGCACAAATTTTACCCAGAAGTGTTATGTAATGTTCCATTTAGTAGAATGTTAGAAGAAAGTACTGGTGTGTGAGCTTAAGGCTCATATTTTCCTTAGTATTTTTGTCTAGTTAGCACAAAACTCCATATTGAACAATTATTATAGTTGAAGGCTCTTAGAATCACTTAGCATTTGTTATGGTACTTTACTGTGATTCCGGCTGAGTTGAAGGTTCTTACAATTGAATTATTTAGTTGAGATTCCCGTATACGTTTGTAGACATGTTACCTAAAGGGCTTTTACTCATTCCTGACAATGCACACAAGCATAAAACTTTATCAAAACCATACTTCAGTCCATTATGCCACCAAGTAACAACTTCTCCCGCCTAACTAGTCAAATCCACTGGCCTAAATCGAACAAAACTGCATTGCTCAGCCCAATATGAAGCATGGTATTCGGCAATAAATCTCTAAGAATTGTAACGGTTCACCACAAAAGGATCGACACACTCGTAACTAGGGTTCCTTTTCGCCCACTTGCGTAATCTGTTACATAAAATAAACAATTTACATCTTCTTTAGTGCAATACTTAACACAAGACTTAAAGGAACGGCAAGTCTGGAGATCAAAGGAATTGAACATTGGGGCTCTTGACACATTATTGTTTATATTATTTACATTTTAGATTTTTTCTTAATCTATCTTATGCTAGACAGAAGCAAAACAGCGGTGGTGTCAGGTGACGCCATCACAATATGCGTCAGTTTGTTGGTATTCAGCTGAGTCAGGCGGGTTCTGCCATTCTGCATGATGCCAAGAACCCAGCAGCGATTAAGGTAATCCCAGTTCTGTGAAAAAGTGTTTGGTGTCTACCGTGAAACGTCCATATATTTCTCTACAGTGAAACAATGGGTTAACAAGAATATCGAAGGCGAGCCAGATGGTGATGCTGTCAGAAAAAGATGGCTCGCCACCCATAGTTCCCCTATCAGCAAGACAGGTGTTCGATTGCGAAGAAAAACTCAGCACAATAAGAGCTTTCATCGTAAGCATCTTCACGTGGGCAAGATTAGCGCCAGACAGACGGAATTCTGCTTTCCATTCAAAACCAATAATGCGTGATCAACTAAGAGACGTTTATGAATCGCTGCCGTGGCAACCAGTAAGTGCTTAAGTCTATCGTTATAGGAGATGAATCTGTGGCTCTGTACTATGATGGCCCACCCGAATAACAACAAATGTATTAACGAGGACCAAACGAATCAAGTTCAACAAGCTAAAACAAACTTAGCCAATGTATTCTGATCCTCAGATCATATGGCCACAGTTGTTAGCTGTTCTGGAAAGGGGGTTCGAGGGTATATTCCACCCAAGTAACGATCCTGTTGGGCGAACAGTTAAAACTGCTTTTGAGAGAACGCGGATTCGATGCCTCGTTCGTCCAATCAGATTTTTGATCCCACTGGTCTCCTGAAATCGCTCCAACCGAATGTTAAGATGGTTACTTGCGCCAGTTCTCTGCAGGATTTAATTACCTTTACTTGGTGAACCCTGAAATTACAAATACCAATTTTTCAATCAGGGTTAGCCCCTGGTGGCTAACATCTGTCTTCCAAAGTAAATAAAAACGTAGGGAAGGAAATTTAACAGTAGGCCTACTGAAAAGTTGCAGAATAAGGTTAGTGAGCATTTATCACTCAAAACTGTTGACTGTTTTATCGAGGTCATTGAAACGTTATTTCTGATACGTGATAAATTTATTTAAGCATTTGGAGAATATTATGAAAAATATTTTTTCGTTTTATTTATATCACCCTTGAAATATCGTGGAGCCAGAAAGTTTTGTGCCTACCACTTATTTTCCACCCTTTGTTTTCACATTCAAAGACTTCTTAATCAGTAACAATTTTATTAATAACAAAATTTTGCCGAGCTAGGTTATTCAGTTACAATTGTAGTAATATATGTATTAGTAATATGTCAGTGCAATCAATTTTAATTTGTTTTCAAACTCTGAGTAGTATAGTGCACATGTTTTACAGGCTCGCTCGATTTATCATTGCCAGCGCCACCTCTGCCAGCCAAATACTGTACTGGAAATTACAGAGGACTGAGTATGGACGTCTCGAGCCAGATAGTAGGCTGCGTGGAGCGACGCTGGTACACAGGGTTCTAAGAGCACCGTAGTCTTAAAATGGCTGATGGACGAACGTTATCACAAACGCAATATCTGAAAAACTGAAGAGTGGGGACTACCTACTCCGTGCTGTTGTTTCATTTTATAAGATTGTGTACATTTATTTCATAAAATTCGGATAAACTCTGTGTTAAAGAAAAAGTAAAAATCTACAGCTTGCGCCACTTTTCAACATTTTTGGGGTCATCGTTCCACTATACAGGTATGCTCTCTGTTGAGAAAAGAACAACAGTAAATGTGCACTTTAGAACTATGTGTACTGATATAAATTTCTCATAATCTTACTCATATTTTGATTTTTTTTAACTATGCAGGTTTTGTATATATAGTTTGGACTGTGACCTCAAAATTAATCTCACCTAAACATTTTGTGTATTTAGAGACTTAGCTAAGGCCTCCATTGAAGTAAACGTCGTTTGTCCTCCATATTAAAAAACATAAATAGAAACGTCAATTTGTCAATAACAAATCAGCGTGGACACGTAGGATGACGTTTAACGGTGCATTGATTATGCGTCCTCTGACGATGATGACGAAGAAGACATTACTTGGAAATTAAGAGCAAAAAAGTGTGTAGAGTAGCTGGAAGTTATGTAGTCCACACTCATCGTCTGAATATAAACTAAAGATGTATAAAATACTGCTAATAATAAACTGCTGATGATTTTTCAGGTAACAAAGCGAAACGCATTCGTAGAATAAAAACAGACTAATAATAAATTCCCATGGCATTATTACACAGCGTTTTAATTATTTCGGGAAGCTATTCATGACATTTCGATACCGCAAACTAGGACATTTCTTGAGTGAAATTTAGAGACGCTAATTTTTTCACGTTTCCCTTTCCATAACTGATTATACTAGCAATATTTTCAATACGAATTCACCACAGTTCCGTAGGGAGCTTTCTATCTAAACTAATCAGTATGTAGTTTTCCCGTTTATTGAATGTACGCTGAAAGCTTCCTCCCGTGTGGCGGGAAATCCCAGGTGTAATAGCAGATAAAGAGGGCCCAAGCTTCCTTTTGCGTCCGGTGCGAACATTCAATGAATTAATCTTGTATAATCTCTGTAGATTATAGCCCTCCATAGTTTTGCGAAGTTTTAGAAGTGCACCATCAGGCATTGATTAAACTTGTTTCTATAAGATTAAAGTTAATATTCAATAGAATACTTGAACAGTCTATAACAGAAGGAAGACAACTTTTTGTAGCGATTACCGTATATGCTTGAAAACTACAGTTTACAAAATTCAGCTCATTTCATTTTGCATTTCAGAAATTTTACCTATTTCGCAAAAGATGATGATGTAAATTCACATATTTTGCTTATCTGAACTGTTCAATGATACCTTAAAATGGTATTCGGCAGGGCTCTTTTTATTTTGTCGTGCGTGGAACACAGCTGACAGATTTATAGAGAACTTTCAACATGTATAAGAGCGAGAAATCTGCAGCCCAACCGGTCAACGAATCGAACAGGCACCAAAAGCAGAATTTGTCTGCAGTGAGTCAGATGAGCAAAAATTCCGGCATTTACATTTCTAAGAATTGGATTACAAATATCAAGTGTCGTGATACAACTTTCCAATGTCTCGTTTGTTCAAGTAATTAATGTCAGAAATCCGAAAGTTGCAGTACGTATAGAACTGAGTTTTTTTTTAGTAAATCTATATCTCTTTGCTAGCAATTCGGTTAGTAGATGACATACGTGATTTCACGCAAAAACGTTAAAAAAATAAAAAATAGCGAATGTGAAGTTCGCCTTACTACTAACTATATGATGCCAAACCATTTAGCATATAAGGCAATTGTGGCATTATATTATTTTGATAATATACAACAACAAAAATATTTAATTACATTACTGTAAGATATTTCCGCAATATTCCTGCCTCTTGTGACAGTAAAATGGTGATTTATCGCCTTTCCCCTTCTATGCAATGTTCCTAATTCTTCGACCAATATCCCTCCAAGCCCCATCACCAACATATGCCCTGTACATTCCCAGCACTCTCTTCACCATCCTCCTGTCCTCCAATGACTTCCAATCCAGCCCCTTTATCATACTGACTGGGTCCTATGATACTTTCCACAAACAAATCTAGCTGCTCTTCTTTGCACGCCCTCCTATTCCTGTATTTGATAACTAAAATGTGAGTCCTAAACAATACCACCATATTCAACCAATGGTCTGAACAAAGTTTTGTAACCCAACTCCCTAACTTCTCTGATATCCTCTCAAAACCCTCTCCAGTAAATGAAGGATTTTGTATTCTTTTCCTATTCAATTGCTTTGCCCAATTGAGTTTATTACCAAACGTTATGCCAAAATATTTACACTTCATGCCTTGAACAAGCAATTCTGACCTCACCATATAATCGTAAACAATCTTTCGATTTTTATCTGTGTACCTAATAAGCTGACTCTTCATCTTCATTCCATGCTGACCTACCCATTCAGATATTCTATCCATATCACCTTGCAGCTGTTCACAGTCTTCTCATGTTTCAATCCTAATATATAGCATTATTTCATCTGCAAACAACCTAAATTCTGACTATAAATCATCAACACAATCATTCATTATAATAATTAACAGCAATGGTCCCAATTCGCTATCCTGTGGCACTCCCATATTTACTTCCACCTCTTTTGACGATGCATTTCCTACTTTAACACTTTGATTTCTGACTTTTAAGAATTACTCTATACTGCAAGTAACTTTTTCATCCAATCCTATAGTTTTCAGTTTATTTAAAACCATTTTCGGCTCACTCTGTCAAATGTCTCAGAAAGATCCAGTGCTACTTTGTCAAGTTGGCCTCCCTTGTCCAATTCATTTGTAATATCTTGTATATACCCCACCATACGAGATGTAAATGAATATCCTTGCCTAAAGCCATGTTGTCGATCTGCAAACCAGTTGGTTTCCTCACAGACTGATATATAGTTGCATATCAATTTCTCCATCATTTTGCCCGTCACTGATGTCAAACTTATCGGCCTGTAATTTTCAACCCTATTTGTAACCCCCTCCCCCCCCCCCCCCCTTCCTCCTTTATGAACCGGTACTACTGTCGCTCTTTTCCAGTCCTCTGGTAAGCAGGATCAACCATGACCCGCCTTTGTGTCTAAATTTAAGCAGATCTCAGGTATGGTAAGTATGTAATCAGAAATTGTTTTAAACTGACTTAAGCATACTAAAACTGGCGAGTTAGTCAATTAATTCGTTACGAAGAGTTGAAGTTAAAGGGTTTTTATTGTCTAAGAAAACTGGCACTGAGCTGCGTGGAGGCTTCAGCCAATCAAAACACTTCTTGAAAATGCATCTATCCAAACAAAACGTTTAAATCATCGAAATATCGTAAAATATAAGGAATGGTGAGGCCTCTAACTTTTCAGCCGAATTAAACAACGGGGAGGGAAGGGGGATGGAAGTCGGCCGTGGCCTTGGAGGGAACCATCCCATCATTCGCCTTGACTGGGGAAAACCATGGAAAACCCCAGACAGGAAGGCTGGACGGGTTTTGAGCCCCGTCCTCCCGAATGGTAGGTATGGGGGCAAATTTGCCCTTCTCCTATCTCAGTCGGTGAGTGTTTAACAACTGGCCTTGTTTTTCGGGAAAACATGAACGAGATTCCTAGTCCGGCCATCCAGATTTCGAATTGCCTAAAATACTCCACGGCCGCGATGTTCCTTCCAAATACCATCTGAAATTCCTTCACATACATTATGCCAAATCACCTATTAAGGAAAATCGTTAGGCCCTAACCAAAAAAGTTATCTAGCTTACATGAAGGCTGATAGTTTACTATGTATTTACCATCATTGAACTGTCATTCCAGCTATATGATCACATCAGCTTATCGTGACAACTGGACAACTTCGGTAAAACGCAAAACATCCGCAGCTCTTAGAGGAAGCAAGTACTGTGTACGCGTGTTTCTAGCCAGACTTAAAAACCAAAGATAAAAGAATACTATGGCGTCAAACCAAAGCGCGCCGACAAGCATATTTACCCATTGCGTTTCGAGAAATATTGCTGCTGCGCATACAAGAATAGACTGCGGAACTCATTTCCTATCATACACTGCGCAGCCGAAGTTTCGCAATCGGGGTTCTAAATCTGTGGAGATAAAAGCCGGTGTATTTGTTGTGAGTGGAGTAAAGTGGCGCCGAGGTCAGTCGGCCTGCATCCGGCGGTGACTCACCGCTCTAGCGCGCGCCCACTATCACCAGAATTACACAACTCTCTCTGTACAGGTCAGGAAGTTAAACCAAACACGAATGAGATTCACAGTTCTAATCCCAGCAATGTCGCAACTTTGACAAGGCTTAGTTCCTCCTCATACATTATAGTAACGTAATTGGACTCTGAACGTACTCTCTGTATTTATTCTATAGTTTGAGTTATTTTATATCAGTTACTTTATAGTACATCAGAGGATTCACTGCTTAGTAAATACATTTGGGTCTGTTAAAGTGTATTATATCCTGGAAGGTTGGGAAGTTTGCGTGATTATACCTTTGCCCTGTATGCGGCAGCAGTGAACAAGAAGTAACTGTATCATCTTGGTTCCCCGGGTGGAGCCGCGTCGATTTATCAAAACCTGACGTTTCTGCCATAATGCTGTGGCCTTCTTCAGAGCACTGCGGTTCCACCCGGAGAACAAAGATGATTCATACAGTCACCGCGGGAGCTTTCATAATCAAGAGGAACTTGCTTGCGCCTAGGAGTTGTAGTCATACAGTGCGTGATTCGTTTTGTTTTCACCAGCAGCTGCAACAGACGGCACTGTATGGTGTGTTTTAAGTTTGGAAGCTATTTTTCACCGAAGAAATTATTTTATATCGTTTCAGGTGAAGTGGAATACAATTTCGTGGCGAAAATAGAAAGACAACAATCACTGTGAGAGATCACTGCGAAAAAGTATAGTTTTCAATTGTATGCGTGAGTGAAGATACGCTCGTGTTATCTGTCGAGTTTTCGGGGACTGCACAACTTTCTCCACCCACCCGAAAATCATACTAACCTGTTGAAATTTGGATTAACTGCTTCGTTGTAATGTCCTTTTTACGTTCCCCATTATATTTTCCGTAAAAGTCACCACAAATTAAATTAAAAATGAGAGGGAGGCACCGCTATCAGATTCCGCCAGAGCTGGAAAATCAATGACAATCTTTTCAACTGTTGGTTAAATCCTTTGTTGTAATGTTCTCTTGCCGTTTCAGTTTCCCGCCGTTGTAATTTACAAATAGAAAATATTTGGCCGAGGTATAGTACAGCAACGCTCGCATCTTCTATCGATAGAAGCATTCGGATGGATACAGTCGATAGCTTCTGTTGTAAACAAATACGTCATATCAGAAATTGATGCCGCAGAACGGAATTTTCGTTTTTTTTTTTTTTTTTTTTTTTTTTTTTTTTTTTTTTTTTTTTTTTTTTTTTTTTGTCAAAGCTGCATTTCAACTCAACTACGATCTCTATGACAAAACGAAACTGTTTAGGCTGACATGACATCTGTACCGATAATTTTTGTGTCATTTTTGCAGTGCTAGTAGCATTTCGCAGTTTTGCAGTCTCTGCATTTTTAATTTAATTTATTGTGACTTTTCCATAATGATACAGTGGAAAATGTGAAGAACATATCATATGAAAGCAGTTAATCCTAGTTTCAACAGGTTAGTTTAGCACTATTTTCGGGTAGGTGCCGAAAGTGGTGCAGTCCCCCTTTTTTTTGGCTAGTGAAAACTATTCAGCGTTTTCGGAGGATTTGAGCCATCATCTCTTGCCGGCTAAGTACAGGTTCACAAAACGGACTAAACTAAGAAGCGATGAGCGATTATTGATTGTTCATTAAAAAAACTCATATTATGCAGCACACCTGTTTATGTAAATGAAGCTATGCTTGCGATGTGGAGCAGTAATCAGAAACTGCAAGATACATCAACGTATGATGAGTTTTCAGTTTTGAAAAAACATATCACCAAAGCTGCAAATTTCTTCAAAACTTAAAACACATAATAGTGCTGTATCTTGCACTTTCTGGTTAAAGCAAAACGAACTGCGCTCAAAATGGCTACTACTACCCAGTGCAAGCCAGTTTCTTCCCGTTCACTGTTCCATAGACGACAAAGACATAACACTAGCTTCCTACTGCAGGTCTGCTAGCCTTAGGAAATACAATACACGTTGACATGCACAATGGCATTTACTAAACCATGAATTTTCTGTTTTTATGTCACCAAAAGGAAGTTGCAAGTTTCTACCGTTTATGTTGAAGAGGAATAAATTTGATGGTACAAATGAGATTAAACTCAAAGTGTTGTGAAGGCTGTTAATAACAGTTTTCTTGACAGCCCAGTTGCTTAGTACGAATATTTTTGTATAAGGTCTATCAGCAAAGAGTTTTTAGCTAATATTTAATTAAGAGAACTTTAAGACTTCTGGTTACATTTAGTTTATCTTTGGATTTTAATTACTTCAATACTCTGGTACCAGCCTCAGAGGCCAGCCTCAGAGATGCGAGCGTTGCTGTACTATACCTCGGCCAAATGGATTCGTTCCTGAGGGAAATTACACTACGGAAACCCGTCCGTTTGCTGACTGTGTATTACTTGGTAATCGTTTATTACTTGGCCTCGGAACAATTTCTGGTTCTTAAGTTTGCTTTAAAAATTGTTTTAAAACTGAATACATTCGTTCTTTGTATTGTTAATTAAAATGCACACAATACTAATGAGTATGTCAAATAATAGAGTCTACTTCTGCGTTTTACCTTTCATTATTACTATATTCGATGAATCTGAAGACTTATAAGGAACCTGGTGGTTGAGCGGTTAAAGTTTGCGTCTGGGATTCGGAAAGACGCAGGTTCGATTCCGGGCTGCACATCCTGATTTCGGATTTCCGTCATTTTCTAATTACTCCATCCGGGCCAGCATGGTTATTTCACGATGCTCTAATTACCTCCTCGTCAACCAACAGCACCCAATAATTTGAAAAATAATAATAAAGTATATTTTCAACAGATATCACACGGTGAATGCAACACTTAATTGAAATTAGTAATTTCCGATGACAAACTCAACTGATGACACTCAGAACATATTGACCAGAGGGTTCCGGTTAATGAGAGTAGCCACTGTCTATTAAATTTTGTCGCAAAGCCTTACCGGACACAATCAAATGGAATTTTGTATTTCTCGTTTACCGATTAGAACTGGGAACGAACAATAACTTTCGTGAGTAAATTTAGTAAGCATCTGTATAAAAAAAACAAATATCTGGGCTTATCAAATCAATTACGGAGTAAATTTTCCTCACAATCTGTCTCTCTAGTGGTATAACATAACCCGGTGTTTAACATGGAATACATATTAACATGCTTCACGCTAATAACGTTTTGTAGATCTAAAGGTAAATTTACGCCCCTGTGTAAAATGCATCCTAGATCTGGGTTCGAAAGGGAATCTCCTTAATCTCATTCATCAATTAAGTTATGCTGGTGAAAGGATAGCACATTACAACACTTTCTATTGATTGGACTGTCACTATCAGCATATTTGGTTGAAATAGAATACTTCATAGCACATAGTCCACATCTACTGTGTTTACAACTCATTATAATTCATCCAAGTAGATAATATAAATAGGAATTTTAGATGTGGTTATTTTATCGCGAGTTTTCTCGACGCACATTAGAAGAATAGCATAGGCATATATTTAACAGTCTCCAGGAAGAAAGAGTATTTTTCACTTGAGTCAACCAATAAAATCTCGCGTTGTGAATTGTCCTTCACTGTTCTCCAAAAAAACAATAAGATTATCAAGTATGTCGGCGTCTGATGTAAGCGATTCCCAGTATCGTCTAAACTGTTTATTCTTATAAAATACAAGCGCTTTAACCACTGAGCTACCTGACCGCTGTATCGAAGAGCAGTACACAGACCTAGACATCCAACGCGTCTATCGCCATTCAGTAATATTTCGAAATTATAATTAAAATTATTTATACTGAAAATTTTTCAACCAAATGTAGACAGTATTTTTCTCCTTGTTTCAAAGCATAAGTGTGCAAAGTTTCATCGAGATCGGGTGAAAACTGTGGATTTGTATGAAGAACAAACAAACATACATACATACATTCATCTTTATATATATAGATTACAGTGTATATTTTCTGATAATTTATCGAAGATGGTTAAATAGTACTTAGAAGCCGAGTGTGGTGGGTGAGCGGTAACGCTCTGGTCTTGCATTTGGGAGGGAGCAGTTTCGAATATCCGTCCGGACTACCAGATTTGAACTTTCTATAGTTATCCCAAATCTCTCCAGGCGAATGGTTGGATGGTTCCTTCAAAAGCCCATGGCCAAATTCCTTCCCGTTCCTTCTTGCCTCTAACGGCCTCGACGTCGACGTGGCGTAAAGTCATAAAAAGGAGTTAATCATTTGAATCTTTAAACTGTGTTTAACTAGAGAATTTGAAATTCTCTGTGCCGACAGTTTTTTCCTTGCCTGTAAGTCAGAGAAAAATTTAATTATTATAGCAACGGGTTAAGCATTTCACATTATGAACATCAGAGCGAAGTCATTGAAACTGTACTGTTTACTGTCAATAGTGTGATGCTTTATTGATTTCTTAGCGCTGTTTCAGATTGAGGCTCAGTCAGAAGCGGCATTACGAGTATTAAGACCTCATGCAAATGCCGGGCGATCAATACTCGTAAATATCGTATGAATATCGAGAATGCGATTCACTAATTCTGATATCGAAAAGTCAACCAACAAATTAGTGTCGAATACAGAACCAAAAGGAACTATGTTATTTGAAACACTTATTAAATGAATACGGAAACCGTAGATAAATTTTGTAGAGCCTAAAAATATGAGAACATTGAACTGGGACTAATACGGAAATAAACATGGGATGCATGTTGTGGCTTAGTTCTAGTGTATCGAAACCGAATAGCCATGTGATGAACATTTGACTTTTGTAACAAATGAAAATTTTCAATAAAGTTTTGTCCCATATTCCACTTAGAACGTAATACAGCATTGCGTCGTACAATATATTTGTCATTCGTGGAAAATGAGAAATAAGTTGGACAGGCATAATGCTCGTTTGTCACAGTTACCAGTAAATGGAACACACGGTTTTTGGGAATGTCACGGAATAAAAAATCAATTGCCATATAAAAATCTCTAGGGTTATACTGCGTGTCTTAAGCAAAGAAATTTCTATAATAGGAGGGGAATCATGTCACATTTTAGAAACTTGAGACAGCACTAAAAATAAGTCATATACATTAAAAATTCGAGTAATATGCTTTTCATAGTCAGCGCTAGATATACCGAGCGTGGTGGTGTAACGGTTAGCGTTCTGGCCTCGCATTCGGGAGGACGGCGGTTCGAGTCCCCGTCTGGGCATTCAGATTTGGGTTTTCCATGGTTTCCCAAATCACTCCAGGCAAATGCCGGGATGCTTCCTTCAAAAGGCCATGGTCTAATTCCTTCCCATTCCTTGCCCCCCATCCTTTCCCGTCTCTAAAGACTTTGCTGTTAAGCAGTTAAAAAAAAGCGCTAGATAGGTTGGCTGTATTACTGCTACCAGCAGAAACAAACGAACAATTACAGCAAAAGAAATCGGTTTTATTATAACAAAATGTGCGAATTAAACACATTTACGTATTTAGAGAACACGTTAGTATATGACAAACAAGATTCAAAGTATCTTTACAATACGAAACACCGACACGATTTCTGATTTGTTTGAAAATATTACTTACAATATCTACAAGCAAATACGCAAGTATAGCGTGTGCGTGGAGAGGAGTAGTTGAAATGTAATTACATAACTGCTCAAGGTTACACTCAGCACGTGCGGGAGTGTCATTAATAAAGAAAGACCTTGTTGCGTGTGATATTCATTCACTGATGAGAGTTGCGATTAAGGTTTTAATAGTCAAGTCTTCGCAGCTTGTCATAATGTAACACAATGTCACTCTTTTCTTTCGAAACTGCAGATGTTTCAAGTGGGGTAGATATGTGGGACTTCATTGCTGTTGTTTTTGGGCGCTAATGACACAGTTGTCGACGCGCCCTATGTGGGACTTCATTAGGCGACGTTAACGTATCAGGGATCCGAAACAGATAAGCAGTTGTGGATGGGAGGGGGGAGGGGGGAACGCATGGTTGGTTCAGTGCTCAAAGTTATCACATCCGTCGATCTTATTGTCGGTGACTAAATACAAGTGACATTCATCGTCGTTGAATGATTATAATGACAGAAAAAAAAAAACAGGACACAAGTAGATGAAAGCCATTATGACCAGGAAACACCGACATTAACACTTGCGACTCGTCTTTTTGCAAGCGATACTGGCCCTTATGTTGTTGAGCAGACCTTGGAAACAACTTTATCACAACCAACTCAGCGACTCTGATGAGAAGAAATCCTAACAAGTTCTTAGCAGATTCTGTCTTCAAGCAAATGACCATACGTAATTTTGGGTAAAAAATGATGTCTGAAAAGAAATCCAAATTTCTCACAACAATATGTAAAATATGTTTTCTAATTTAAAACGATAAAATCCTGATAATAAAGAGCAGTAAAACTGAAAATTGTTAGGAGCCAAAGAAAATTATTTTTTAATACGGGTTTTAATAACACAAGATAACATGCATAAAGAAAAAATGTTAACAGTTTATTGAGGATAGAAGGAAAACACAAATTTCATGCTTTGAGGAAGTGAAAACAATAGATATTGTTTGAAAGCAAGCGCTTCCATAGCACTTGATTATCTGTAGTGTCCACTGAGAGAGCAAACTTTCTAATTACCCAATAAACTTAAAACTCTACATCCGTGATAGGGGAAAGCCTTTAATTGTCTCACCGAGCTAAATCTGATACCCTGTGATCATGATGCGATTGCAGTGTTAAATGTAGGCATTAAGACAATCATACCTCCAAAAATGCAATCAACGGATATAGCTATCCCCGACAGTAAACTTAGAAGTGCAGAGATTAAGGCAACAACGTAAAGTGATCGCAGGAAAACATCGTCGAATTCACATATATTTATGTATAGATAAACATTTTTTACAGACCGAATAGAGGAAATTTTGATAAAGATCGTTTATGATCTATAAAATGATAAAATAATAGCAGCGTTATGGTAAGTTTGCTTAAAAATCGTGTAACTTCCTAAATATAGCTTTTGGAAATATTTGCCTAGTCCATTTTATCTTATATGATACATCAAAGGCTTTAAAGCTGGTAATATTTTTACATAATCTAGTTACAACACAAAATCCGAAATCTCTTTAGCCATCTGTACCACGCAATTCCTGATTCTACAGATATAAATTTTGATCTCCGAGTTTTTATTCCATGCCTGAAAGGACATCGGCCTGAATCGTGTGCACTGAATCTACGCACACAACTGCAAAGAGAAAGCGATGATATCAGTGTGCTCGGTCAAAAAGTAAAAATAAAATGCTGCTACAGGTACCAGCGTGATATTCCATAGCCGCAAATTCAGGGTTTTTGCATCCTTTGATAAATATTCGTTTTCGCTGTGCTTTTCATTGATCGAGCAGTAAAGTAAACAAATACAAACTTTCACAGAAACCCAAGTAAATAATAACAAATAGCATATTACATTTCTTCTATCATACTTATTTTTTTAATTTATTTTTTATTATTATTATCTTTATAAAAAAATTAAAGTTTGTAACAGTTAATCTCGACATAAAATCCACTGAAATAGAGTTGTAGGGATCCCTAAACATACTTAAATTAGTGTTTGTAAACGTTACAGCCTTACAATAGAATGACGATAATCGCTTTTAAATCGCAAGATATGCAAAGTGGAGTGTGACAAGCAATTGATTAGAATTTCAGAACGATTGACAATTTATGGTCACACTAAGCCACCACGATTCGCTATACTCGTCGATAAAGAGTGTAGTGAAAAAGTTTGCTGTAGTGTGGTTATCAGAACCTCAGACATTATTAAATCAAGAGTCAGTGCATAAATCAGTAGTTAGAATAAGGTAGATGTCAAAGAGATATAACCTGCAGCACTTCGGCAGAAACGTGATGTTTGCAATTTGCCTTCGGCCGCGAGAACTCGAAGAAAGTTTCAAGTCAACTTAAAAGAAAATTGTCGCCACTCGAATAGGGTTAAAGGCATTAAGATATACGATTTGTCTAAAGAATCTCTTCAAATAGGAGTCAGGCAAAGATGATTGACCAAAACGTACGACGGATTGAGAATTCGCCCATTTGCGGACAGTTTGAAGAAAGTCATTCACCAGCACTCGCTCAATGAAGTAGCAGGAAAATAACCAGGAGATATTATTTATAACATACAGGGGGTTTCAAAAATGACCGGTATATTTGAAAAATCAATAAAAACTAAACGGGCAGCGATAGAAATACACCGTTTGTTTTGTTGCTATATGCTTGGGACAACAGTAAATTTTCAGGCAGACAAACTTTCGAAATCAGTTACAATTTTCAACAACAGATGGCGCTGCAGTCTGGAAAAATCTAAAGTACGATTATTCTAAGGAATAAACCATTTTTTCACAGCAAACTTGCAATCTGTGAAAGCACACGCTTACAGCAGAAAGACAACTTACAGAATGGCGAACTCACAGATTGCGTTTACTTCTATATCTTTCAGATCGCCTGCTGCGCCATCTGTTTCGGTCATTTTTGAAACACCCGGTACTTCAGCAGACAAGTAACAGGTAGGAAAAGTCATCCATAAGTGTGGATGACAATACTCGTCCAAATTTACTTAAAACCAGTTCATTCAATGTTCAGTTCACTGCATGAATCAAGAGAGGATACAGGCAATTATTTCAAATCGAGTGCCTGATTTCGGAAGGTTCTTCTAACATATCTAGTTGAGTTTTCATATCAAGTTTGTATTGTGAAGCTTCTTTTGTTTGAATTTTCCTTGTAGCTCTGACATTTCTCATTTTTGAAAAATGATTAACCTCCTTTTCGTCTCTTCGAATAGAAATCTTGAGTTGATCCTAATCCACCGTCTTGTCACAAAGTACTTGACCGCTCACAGACATGACACGATGATGGTCTGGGTAAACATTACTGCTCGTACAGATCATGTCACAACACTGGTGTGCTTATGGATGGAATTTGGTAAATCAAATATGAATCATTGGAATGGTAATACGAGATCACAATAGCATGAGAATCACCAAATGTGAGAACAATACTGCCACACGTGTGGGTGATTTACATATTTTGACAACAGAGGATTGGCTGCATAAAAGCTTCTTAAACAGTTATGCAAAAAACAAAACACAATCATGCAGAAACATAAGAATTGGACAGATAACCACGAAACGTAGGGACACTGTGATTGATAGTTTTTGGAGCAGCAGGACAATCTCAAAAACAGAACAGCAATAGCGAAAATAGTCTTGAGTAGAGACATATCTATCTTAGCCCTCATTTTCAAACGTAGATGTTACTAAATAACTGTTTGTTTATTCAGTGACATCTATGGTTGAAAATGAGGACTGAGGTAGACGCCTTCGAAACTTCCCAAAAGTGTTACATTTTTAAGCGGCTGGAAGCCCGAGAATTTATTTATTTACAACGCAGAGAAATATTTAATGTGTGTGAATAACTGATATCAGGGTAATGCAATTGAATTTGAGTATTTTTATTTTTCACCATTCACTCCATTCTCAGAAACATGTTACGCGGTTTTATCTGTTGAGTGTGCATAGATGTAATTATTTTATTTTATGCTACATTTTATACCCCGAAATTATAGTATGAATATAGAATTACTTAAATTTTCCATTCTTTTAGATATATCTTGTAACTGAGGAAATGACCCACAGAATCCAGTAGTTAGAGAAATATTTATTTTCAAATAGTTACGTAGACAGATAGAAAAAAAAAAAAAAAAAAAAAAAAAAAAAAAACTAAATTTATGGATCACGGCACTTTATGTGCAACTTCAAGACGGAAAATCGAGTCATGTTAAATGTGGAAGTATAGAGGAATCTTGAAAATTATTGGTATAAGAATTAAAATGAACCATGGAAGGGAAAAAGATGACCGTGGCTACAAGCTGGCACTCGATTTCAGGAACAAGGATGTAGAAAGATTCTCTTTTTTGGGTAAGGGTGTCAGGGATTTCGTACTATCGTGGACTGATAGTACGAAATGAACAGGTTTTGAAATTGTTGGACGAAGAAAGAAGTTGATGTAAGAGTTTCGTAGAAAGAAAAGACGGAGTTTCGGTCGCATTTTAAGACATATGGCATCGGTTAAATTGTTAGTGGTTCATTTTATGATTTACCGTCCAATTCAGGACAAGAAATGTAATAGAAAACTTATTATTTCCTGAGATAGTGATCTCATACCGTTAAATAACGCTCCATAAACAACCGGCATAATGTTTCTTCCTATGTACGTCTTTTAATGCTAATATGTTTTATCCACGTTTTAGAGTAACATTAAAAAATCAAAACGCAGCTACGCGTTCTCGTTGCTGTTAATACAAGAAAGAAACCGTTTCCTACGAAGTTATCCGTCCCGATAGTTCTAGGGAACTGTATTGATACAATAAACATACAGGCTGCCGGTTGGGTTCTGGTCCAGGTGATTGGTTGTTATAATTGATATGTGTATCCTTCCACTGTCCGTATACTATTCGGTTGTAATACACTTACGACGTTTCTGTTTAGCTGAAGCGCATAATGCTTTAAGCACATAAAAACGAATTTCAAATACGGAAAAAATAAACGAGCAGTCGTCGAAAGCAAGAGCCGGAATTGTGTGCTCGCTGTATGTAAAGGCAAGCTGTTTCTAGACGGAAGTGGACGTTTCAAAACACGGCCGCTGCTCGTGGCGTTGTTCTCGAATGAGTCACTGGGCTATGCAGCTGAGACGCAGACACTTTTTACTTGTTTTGGCTGCCGGCTTCTTATAGCCGTCTTTTAGCGCCAATATAAACTGCGTCCCAGCTCAGACTAACAGGGGTCGGCCTAATGTTTCTCGGTTTATGATTAAATTCCTTACATCAGTAGCCAATTATAAGAAAAAATTTCATAAATTTCTTGGAAAAGAAAGGTGTCCTAGTAGAACATTATGAGTTAACTCTCAGCCCAGATCGCAACAGTACAGCTGTCGACAATCTACGAAAGATTTTTTTTTTTTGGTTTACGCCTCGTCGACGTCGAGGTCATTAGAGGCGGGATGGGACTGGGGACAAGGAACGGGAAGGAATTCGGCCAAGGCATTTTGAAAAAAGCATCCCGGCATTCACCTGGAGTGATTTAGGATGAAATTTTATGAGAAATTTGGTACCATCATTCCCTATGACTAAGACTTTTAAGGTATTACGACACAGAATGCTATATAGAATGTCCTTTGACTCATTACGTTTAAGTCAAACTGGCAGTACACATAGTACTGTTACTGCTAAACAGTGTGTGTCAGAATACGCTTTCAATCATAACACTTTTCTATTATTTTTGCTTTACTTCGTAATATGTAGACGTGGAAGCCACTGAGGTCGATTTAACTTAAAGGCCTTCACGGGCTAACATAGTGAACATATAACGTTGCAAGACCCTAGTTCGTGTGCAGCATGGTTGGTTTTAATTAAGTAATGTGCTCCTCTTGTTCTGTATTGTTTAGCTTAATAATAAGCTGCATAATAAATAATAGCTGACACGATACCCTCTTTGTCGTTAAAAATCAAAAGAGAAGACGGGGAAGGGAAAATATATTTCTTTTTATTTTCTATGCTTGTTATTAATTCTCGTGGTTCGGATTCTATGAGGAAAGGAGCTCGTATCCTACCTCTGACATACTGGTTTAGTAATCCTCCTTTGGGACGATCCAATCACCCTTCAGGTTGTGAACTAAGTTAAATTTAAGTATTATTAATTTACTTCTTGAAGCCTTCTTCGTCGTTCCTGCAATAAGAACGTTGAACGAAACCTGGAAATAGGCAATCGAACTTGAAAAAGCTTTCGCTTAACGTTTCTTAAGTCAATCCAAAATAATTAACGTTCAAAAGTTAGAAGTAAACTTCTTCATTTATTTCAACAACACACAGACATGGAAGAACGGAGACTTTCCCGGCGTATGCTTGCAATGAAGTCTTCACGGATACGCACAGACAGTTGTGAAATTAGATAACATTTTGTTGCAACTCCTGAGATTTAGTTTCCATCATATCGTAAATCTTTGACCTTTCCTGTACCGTTCGCGATAATCTCAGATAATTCAACACATGAATTTCAGGATCCTCTCTTTTTCGTTCCATTTGGTTTTCTCTTCTCTCGTACATTAACGCTCTCTATAGTTAACTACCAGAGTGCCTACTTTACCCTCAGTGTAACCAACTCGTTACTACATGTGTCTTCTCAATTAATACTATAAAGAGTAAATGACAAACAAATATGATTAATACTTAAAGCTACAAATAAACGAAATATATTTGATACTTCATTTTAGTTAGATTTGTTATTTGTCTGCAAATCTTGTTATTTATTGTGCAAGGATATTGTCGTATTATTCTGTTGGTATGAAGTCATTTATTCTGGGCTGTAGGGTACGAATCTTCCTAGCAATTTCATGCCCGACTACGGAAAACCGCCTATAAACCATCAGAGTCTCTGATTCTAAATACAAGTCCACTCCAACCAGCAGACCGAGTAAAAAGGTCTGGCAAAATTTCTCTTTACAATAAATTACTTTTTTCTTCTTATCTAATTTTTTATGTGGAAGTACTCCTTAATTATTTTCAAGCTAGCAAAATTCTTTGAGTCTGCAGTTCCTGGTAACATTCCCCGCCTTCCTTGTTTCAATATTTGTTCCGCTCATTTAACATTAGTCACCAGAGCTTAGGAATATAATTGTGCAACGAGAGGACAAATAGATGATTTCGTTTGGTATAACTGGAATAGTACATAGTAAATGAGGATCTTGTTATGTATGTACTTGTACTTTATTTTGCGGATGCCTAGGATCAGCTATTTAAAAAAAGCGATCACAGAAAAGTCACAATTGTAACAGTTTGTTGGAAATTTTATGAAAATCATTCAATATTCGTTGCAGTTTGAGGACTGTTTCTAAAACATTCATCTTTTTTTTTAGTTTTTTTTTGTTATATCAGTAGAAGAGGAAACATTAAAAAAAAAACACATGTGAATTAAATTAAATATTATGTAAGAGAATAATTTGCTCGCTGCAGTTTAAAAACCAGCCATTAGTATCTTCCTTCTGGGCTAAATTTGTATACACTACAATATTTGGTGGTTCGTCAGATCGGTTTTAATAAAATATCTTACTTCTAAGCAAGAAGCCAAGAGCAAAAAATTCCTTGTTCCATTATTTCTATGATTACAAAAGTCAATGAAGATATAATAAATATCAAGGCGTAATTCTGGCTGTTTTCTTAACGTAATGTTAAATTTAATACCATGAAGATTTAACAAGATAATTTTTTATTAATTCCTTGCGAGGGAACTATAGGGACATTACGGCCATATTCATAATTTTTTGTGTAAAAATACTCATTAAAATTTTTTGAAAACACATAGAACAGATATCACGACTGAGTCATTTCAGAGACTCTTATAACAATGGATTGGATATATTCGTTTTTTCTCATGAACTGTTTCAGAATGTTGTCACAAGGGCTATAATCAAGATAACTGTTGATCAATAAGCTTCCACACTTTTTGGTCTGCAAGTATGACAAGCAACAAGCAGCTATTTTCAGTCTAATCATTCCATTATTTATACGTAGTAATTACTGCGTTATTTAATAACACAAGAATGTCCACAGTCATTAAAAATAACGGTTGCAGTGTTATGAGAGGAGTTAGCCTATTTGCCGCTTTAATTGGAGCAGCAAAAGCGCCCTAGTGGGGACTTCCCGCGAATGTGACTCACCGTAACCTGTGTCGCAAGGCGCCAAAGAATTGCATCGCGTTTGCCTCAGACTGCAAGGTGCATTCTCTCAGACGGTTATTTTCTTGGAAAACAGAAGACGCAGCACCACAGCACACGATTTCCTTGTAACCGCTCGCTCGATAAGCATGATCAATGTCATTCAGTTAAAAAACGTTTCCAGCATTTTAGAACAAATTGCTTTCATCAGTAATCTCTTGCAGCTATACTACGTATTTGTTATCTGGCAACATGTGTAATTTGTCCTGAACTGAATATATTCTAAAAGAGTTTAAGAGACAGGGAAAGGTGTTGAGATTTTTCAGCAAACGGGACCGTCAGTTAGTTTTATTTTTTCCCTCATGAGAAAGATCTGTTTGCTTCAGTCAATATCAAGTCAAAGGTTAAGCCTCGTTGTTTATTAGAACTGTGACAACAAATGAGCTATTTTTCCTGAAGTATCGATTATTTACATAGACTGGAAAATGTCAGTTTTACAGCTCGTAGCAATTCTTGTTTCGGATATGCAAACACAGCGATATTGCATAAGTAGTTAAAGATATTGTAGCGCTTCGAACTCACCACACACACACACAAGCAAACCTGTCAACAAAATATTTTGGAAGATAGATTTTTGAAAGGCTTTAATTCTTTGTTACTTCTTTATCCAATGTTTTGTTATATTAGTTATCAAAATGACATACAATTTTAATTGCGTTAAACACTGTGACTGCAAACTTCAAATGTTATAACAAATTGGAGTTTGTTCTGTTTGTAGTTCAGAAGTAGAAGTTTATACACTTTGTTTCACGAATACTTTACAGGCTGCTTGTATCTTATTCAAATCAAATTAAGAAATCTGGTCCGATGTTACAAAAACAAGCACTTCAAAGTCTTCAGCAAATATGTTTTTGTCACACTTTTTTCACATATCCAATCGATAGTAAAAATTATTTTTTTCAAAATAACCTTATACAGTAACCTGCATTCTTATTATTTTCGATGTTATCTCGCGTGATATTCAGAGTGTTCTCTTAATGCATATGTTAAAAAATAATAATTTGCTCTTTACATTTACAAACATTTTTGTGAATTATTTTCACACAATACACATTTTTTTCTTCAGATTCAATGAATTAGAATATTACAAGCGAATTATCAATCGTAATTCCTGAGCTAAAGATTTGAATATAACATAAAAGTGTGCTGTTTAGGGATTGTCAGGGAATTAAACATCGGTGTATTTTCTTTATGCTCTAACATAAGTAATTTTATGGTGCAGTGCAGAAAAAACTGTAATTTGTGCAGCAAGCAAATGGTACGATATAAGCACAAACCTGCCGAACGCAGCGTAGGTAGACTTACCAGCACGGCAGCGACAGACTGATCAGCGTATTGACGGTCGCATCTCTCGACTACTTGTTGCTGCTGTTGCTGGCGCCGCCGTGGTCTCCTCCCGTGTGGGTTGGGTCGGGGTGCGAGCGGCCAGGCCTGCCTCACTAGCGCACTCTGAGAGCAGTGAGTCGAACGACGCGCCGCCTCTCGCATCGATTAGCCTCGGCGAGCGCGCCATGTTTGAAATGCTCCATGTGTTACACTTACGCTGTTCGATGAAACAGACTCGATTAAGCCAAAAATCTGTTACGATTCCTCTTTCATCCACTTTTACTTCAGAAAAAATACTGGAATGACACATAACTGTGCAGTCCCTAGGGATAATTTACTACCGATTTCGATGTGATGTCTGTCTTCCGGAAGTTAACATATCATTCAAGACCCAATCGCTATACTGCCACTCGGCTAACTTTAACAGATTAGACTTGAGTTTTGAGCTCGTTTGAGGTATGTGGACCACCTATAATATTGGTAGCAACTGTTATAACATTTGTGACTATGCAGTTAAAACCACAAGTTTCAGTGATACATGCTGTAATGGAGCGATAAGGAAGGTGTAACTTACGACGTGATTATAGACATGAACGGACTCTAAAGTTTGTGAAGCACATTATCTAGTGGAAATTGATTTTGTCAAAAACATTCAGCTAACAATTTATGATATCTTTTAACGCCTACTTCATTTTGGCTGTTTAATTAGTTTTCAATGAATGTTAAAGACATTTTAGGTGTACGTTGACAAGCGACACAAACACTGGATCTTTATTCCTGGGACTTATTTTTTGTTTATTTATTTTCCCGTATACAACATAGCCCAGCACTAGTATCTAATCTGGACCCTTATTTCCATTACATATATATATATATATATATTCACTTTTTAAACAATGAAGGCAAGCTAATTTGATTCAAATTCCAATGTCTCTATTACTTCTACTGTTATTAAAGAGAGGGGTACCACCACCATTACTACATCTACTACTACTGCTATCGTTCCTAATATTACTACTAACATTACTAATACCGCTATTACTACTAATACCCACCGAGCGTGGTGGTGTAACGGTTAGCGTTCTGGCCTCGCATACGGGAGGGCGGTGGTTCGAATCCCCGTCCGGGCATCCAGATTTGGGTTCCCATATCACTCCGGGCAAATGCCGGGATGCTTCCTTCAAAAGGCCATGGCCGTATTCCTTCCCATTCCTTGCCCCACATCCTTTCCCGTCTCTAAAGACCTCGCTGTTAAGAGAAGTTAAGCAGTTAAAAAAAAAAAAATACTAATACTACCATTACCACCACCAATTTTCACAGCCGCACTTCGGTTCCACTAATGTTTCTTTTTTCTTGGTGTTGTTGATTGCGCTCCAAGGGCAGAGTCCCCCTAAACCGACAACGAAGTCAGCCGCCCAGGCCATCAGGAGTTGAACTCCTGGAATACCAAGACGGCCCCAGCAGTCGCTCAGAAGACGGCCTCTCTAGTCTAGAGCACACTGATGTTCCTCCGACGATTGATGTTGCTCATTGTCGTAGGATATCTTCCGACAATCAAGTCAGACTTCCAGCTTCATTGTTCACCCTGCAGTTGTTTCTGGAATTAGCTTCCATTCTTCCACGAGTTGTCATGCTGTTATCCTCTTCTGCTATATGTGGCCTTTGATTTCGCTCGGCATTTTTCTTTCTATAAAATTCTCCTTCCAAAATTCTGAGGCTAGATCAGCTGCCTCGTTTAGCAAATGCCACCAACTTTCGTTGCGTGGTATATCGAATATTCTTCTCTCTTGCAGCCGAGCTTGTTGGTGTTCTCACAAAGCTGGCTGTTATTTCACATTCCGGAATACTCTCTTCGCCACATTCGCACCTGCTTGAGTCCACAATATTTCGATATCGGAGCCAGCTATTGTATGGCCCATGACCTGTAATGTAGTGTACCAGTCCGGGAGAAGGTTGAAGGTACTTCAACTTTAACCTCTCCTCTACGGATGGAAACATATCATATGTTTTCGACCTGTTTCACTATTGTTCCATTCTTGTTGCCATTCCGCCAATAGGAGCTTCCGAATGTGCATCTCAGATGTTGCTTCGCTGCCTATAATTTCTGTTACCTTATCATGTATCCCTTTTCTGAGCCAGTATATGACACCGCGTTTCATTACTTGAAGGTCCAGTGGCCAGACACCAATGGCAACCGTTAGTGAATTTGTTGCGACGGTTTGGTATGCTGCTGACAATCTTAAAAGTATTCCTCGTTGGACACGTCTGAATCGCTGTTTTGGTTTTATTTTTCTTAGATGCTTTGCTCAGACACTTGCTGGTGCTTATGAGTGTATGCCATGTATAGGGAGAACAATAAGAGAATTTCAGTTTGGAGATCAGTCTGAATGATTCTAAACACCAGTGATTAGAGGATAATGCTGTATGACGAAAAAGTATAGTGCGTTTTTCTTCCTCCATTTTTAGGAAGCAGTGAGAGAAGCAGTTCTAACTTACTATGCTTTAGACAGACAAGCAGTTCTAATTTCTATCACAAATCATTGTAACGTTACCACCCGTCCTTCTAATTAATTTCCGGCTACTTTATTAATGATTTATCATCGGACCTCTTTGCCGAAGATTGGCTGCATTCTTTTCATCATTATCACCTGGTGACGGGGTCGGGGGGAGACAGTCACAAAAAATAACGTATTTGATAATTACGAATCACACAAAATTAAAATTTTATCCTGATCATTCACATTCATATACAGGTCTATAACTGAAATAGGAACATGATTAGACAAGTCCCTACAGTTCTCCTGATAGTGAACACATGGCAATCATACACTTTCCCTTAAATGTTCTACACCATAACATGTAGCGAGAGTGAGCCTTCAGTACAGAGAGAGAGAACAAGAAAATAATGTGGGCTTACATCATGAACCCGCGCGGAGAGAAATCGCGAACTTCCATGGTCCCCTTGGGGTCTGAAGTAGCACCCCGGCTAACGGTACGTGGTATCCTGGGAGGGGAGCTACCAACTTTGGCTTCTTGTTTCCCCATTGGCGTAAGAAATTCCTCTGTCTTATGGCAGACAGCACAGGGTTCCAAAGATACACCCACGCCCCGGAAGTGACGTTTAGTGTTCGTAGGGTGGTACCGCAGCGTGCTAACTTGCGCACCAAACTCTGGGCGGGAGCAGGATGTCTGAGAACTTCTTCGGCATGGCCTAACCGCCACGATAGCAATCTGTAGCCACCTGGAAATCTTAAAATAAAATCTCTCCGCCTCACTCTCGCTACCATAATTAAAGTTCCATAATAATATTCCTATTCTAATTAAACACTACCTCTTAAAGTTCCTACTTTTAGTTCTAAACGTTTCGTGGCACAACGTCATGGAAAAGACGGTGGTAAATGAAAATCAAGGTGAACGTATGCTGGCCCTCATAGAAAAACGGACCACACGAAATACATCAAGCTCCCAGCTGTGTTCTCCTTAAAAGTATTAACATCCCAATAAAGCCATAGTGTTAATTTTTAAAGTATCCCAGGTGATGTTCACCCAAACCACTAATTAAATCACTATTTGACTACGATTCTCCTTTTATTTATTTATTTGTTTCTTTTGTGTGTGTATGAGTAACTTGTTCAATGTTAATATTTTATGTCAATAAGTTTAAAGTTCTTCTTTTGGATTAGTTAATGGCACTCTATAAACTAAGTGGTCTTCTTCAAATCGTAATATCCGTCGTGCTCAATGTTATTAGTGCTTCATTTGTTATTTTTAATTTTTCGTTTACGTGAAGTATCATTACTTCAGCCTACCTTCAAATTCCAATGGAAGTATATAAGGATATTTAACAGTTCTACGAATGGAAGTCTTCATGGGTGTACTGAGAAAACAGTGCTGAGAAAACCCGATATTTCTACTGATGATTCTGTTGTCTCCTTAAGGTGAAACTTGATCTTTGCAGGTCGACGGACCAGAAACATTCGAAATGTCGTGTTTTCACAACACATTCCGGTACAATATCGGTGAAGATTGCATTACATTCAACAACCGCTTCGCCTTCTTCCCATTTCCTTAATTAACATTAACAGCCTCATTCATCATATAACATTTACTATGGATTATTACGTTAAGATGTCAGTGATTATAGCGGTTTTACAACTCCTTCTTTTATTAGTGTCGTAGCTACAGCACTTTCTAAATCATTTTTAGTTTCCGACACTCAAGACAATAATTATACTCGACTGAATAAGATAGTAAACAAAAACCGTTATTACTGTGTTCTAGAAATAAATAATTTTATAATACCCCTGTTTTCCGCGAAAGAACTATAAATTTAAAAGCTGAAGTAACATTTTTCCTCCCTCCACAATAATTTTTTTTTTCTTACACTTCGAATCCCCGTCCGGGCACCCGGATTTTGGTTTTTCATGGTTTCCCCAAATTACTCCAGGCGAATTACGGGATGCTTCCTTCAAAAGACCATGCCTAAATCCTACCCGTTCGTTGTCCCCAGTCCCATCCCGCCTCTAATGACCTTGACGTCAACAAGGCGGGAAGCCATTAGTAAAAAAAAAAAAAAAAAAAAAATCGTCCGTGGTACTGTAATTTAAGCCTTGGCACCACTTCAAGTCTTTCGGAAGAGAGGACCTGAATGGCTGACAACGGGTTCCACCATCTCCCTTCTTCATCTCTTATTTCATACAACACTATACTGAACACACATACAGTAATACATACGAACATCAATACCGTGGAAAGACCACACCAGTTCATCCTCCCAATAGAATTTCCGTGGTGGGTTACATCACGGAATCGGACACGGCATCAGGTGAAGATAACTTAATACTACAATAGTATTTTGCTAGTATTTTGCACTGTAAGATTAACTCCCACTCGCTTCATTACTGAATCCAGCCACCGCTTTGGAATACTTCATTCGTGATGAGGTCTTGCGTCTCCGTTACCAGCGTTTTCGTGCCAGTGTGAATCTACCGACATCATATGCACCATTGCTT
>JARYHS010009186.1:154792505-154895731 GCA_031002005.1 Vandiemenella viatica
TTTGCAGCTAGAGAAATATCTGAAAGATTGCTGTTTCATTAGGACAGCTAGGAATGAAGATATATATGAAAAGGAATCATTTTATTAGATGCATAGATAGAAAATTAAAGGTTTTGTATGATTATTTAATAGTAGATTTGGATTTACCTAAAAGTCATAAAATTCAAATTTCTTTCGATAACCTCAGTTGAACAAAACATAGGATAGAAAGTAAAGAAAACTAGACATCTTGTAGAAAGTAGTGAGGAGAATTAAGAGAAACGGTTGATGAAACTTTTGTCAGACTATTGCTTCCACGTTGTTGGAGCTTAAACGGTCCACATAGTTATCAAATATAGGAGTCGAAAATGTGCAAAAAGAAGTACAATTAGATTTGTCTCTGAATTTACTTTAAAACGACCTCCATAACTGATATGATAAAGGAGTATCATTTGTAATTAAAATTCAGGAAGCAGGCAATAAGAATAATTGTTATGTATACAACGCAAGCGTTAGTAGTGGGACCTACATAGATATTAGACAAAAATTAGCAGTAATCTGTCTAAAGAAAAAGTTGCCCACGGTCTTAAATTAACACTTGATTTCATACGTATGGAAACGGTGAAATTTGGTAAATGAATTAGGGAATGAAACATGGTATCGCGTCAGGATTTAAACAATTATTTCTGTTATCTTTCTCAATTAATCAATTCTTCTTCTGGTCCCTATCCATTCCGGAGGACGGCAACAATTTTGGCTGTCTTGTCTCTGCTGGTTGATTCTCGGATTGGCTCCATAGTTGTCTTGGTGGTCCATGTTCTCAGATTTTTTAGCCAGGAAGTTCTTCTACCAGCACTTCTCTTTCCTGGTATTTTCCCCTGGAGAACAGACTGCAGGAGTTCATAACGGCTATTGTTCCACATGATGTAGCCAAGGTGCTGTATGTTCAGTGTTTTTACGGTGGTCAATATTTCCATATCTTTTTTTCATTTTACGGAGCACTTCAGCATTTGTGGTGTGGTCTGTCCATGGTATTCTCAACATTCTTCGATACAGCCACATTTTAAATCTTCTAACCTTTTACTGATAGTTTCCGTTAATGTCCACGTTTCAACGCCATACAGGAGGCAGAGAACACTTAGCAACGCAGGAGTCTCATCTTCGTGGTAATTGATAAATTACGACTTTTAAAAAGATTATTCATTTTATTGAAAGTAGCCCTGGCTTTACCAATACGTGACTTTATTTCTTCAGATGGATCCCATTGGCTATTTACTGTGGTTCAAAGATGCCTATACCTTGACACACATTGTTGTTTTTGCCAATGACCATTACTTTTGTCTTGTTTATATTAATGTCCACTCCATATTCGTGACTGTTTTGTGACACTCTACCTATAAGCGATGTATATTATGTTAGCGTATAGGATATTTTACCGATTTATGACATAGTATTCTCAATTTAAATCAAAATGCATTGTTTGTTTAAAACATAAATCAAAAATAAATTCACGGGTGTTGGGGATACAGTTTACATCATTGCAGCTCCTGTGTAGTCCAGACGCAACCAGCCGTGTATAACAGTCGCTCTGGTAGCGGCGCTTCAGGGATGACATAAAATATTGCATACAAAGGGGCAATGTAAATTTTAAATACGTTAGCTAATAAACTCTCTTTGCTGTTTTGTATATACACTTTGCAGGGTATTTAATTTCAACAATGCAACAAAAGACTCATTTTGAGGGGAGGGGGGGGGGGGGGGGGGGGGGTGGGGGGGGGGGGGGGGTAGGGGAGAAGGATTGTTGAATATGCGAAAGTTTAGTATATGTTTAGCGATGTTCCTCAAATAGTAAAAACGCCTGTGTGGGAAAGTTGCCACTGCGGTATGGTCTCCATCTTACTAATTGCTATTCTTAGTAATGATATGTGGTATAAAATTAATTTTCTGGGCAATCGTGTTAAACCACCACTCACCAAAGTAACATTTTGATCTACATCCACATTAAAATTCCTGAGGTGGAATCTTAAAATCCGTACTACATTTCAGCCACTAAGCGGATAGTTTTAAGATTTATTGAGGCATAAGTTGTAAGATCCCGTCTTTTTGGATATAGGTAATTTACCTTAGCTCCTCTTGATGTGTATAATGTGCCTGTCTTAAAGCCGTAATATTAGCTCAGAAGCCGGCAGATTATTTCAATGCACAGCTCAGAAACAATAAAATAATGTATATATCGACAATGGATTCTCTGAAGAAACACTCGAAAGCACTTTTTATTTATAATCACTTGGTATAAAACACACTTCTTTACATTCCGTTTTATACAACCACGTGCCAACTATATCTTATATTCTCGTCCAAAACTCGCCATATATCCTTCTCTCTTCTCTCCAAAGATATACATTATCATAGATGACCATTGTCCATAGATATTCTGACACTTTACTATACGCTTATCTTTTTCTTTCTTTCATACCAATTTAACACGTTTGTCTACACAACACAAGCAAGACTAATATCTAATTAATTATTTAACAAAAATTATTCACAAAAATTGTAAGGGACCTTGTCACCTTACAAAGTTCAATGTCTGGTTTACAATGGCCAGGTCGATATTAGTGACGCTCATTCCCATTTCTCTAACAAAATTCATGTGTGTGGACCTCGTTTCCACAAAGTTAGGCATGGTGTCGATGCGCGTATTCCGTCTGAATGACAATTTTATAGATTTACGCCCCGTCGACGTCGAGGTCATTAGAAGTGAAAAGGATCCGGGCCAGGAACGGGAAGTAATTCGGTCTTAGTTTTTTAGGGAATCATCCAGATATTCGCATGCAGTGGTCTGGGAAAACCATGGAAAATCCAAACCTAGATGGCCGGAACGGGTATTGCAACCCGCATCCTCACGAATGCGAGGCCAGAACGTTACCGCTCGCCCACCACGCTCGGTACTAAATGACAGCTTTATGTATATATATTGCCCAGAATTTTTGACATACACATAAAATCGTTGCCTTTAACGTTCCTTAATTTCTTGAATTCATCGTTCCATTCACTTTTCTTCCGGCTGTCTGGCTATATTATATACTAGAAATGAACCGCGGCGCCACCGTAGACTCATTGAAGAAAGGCAGAACACTCAGTTCCTTGTAATGGTCCTCGGTTTGTTCAGTCTTTTATTCTATATACCGTTAAATCTGAATGAGGCTGTGATAAAAACTTTTGTATTCATTTTGTGAACGACGATGAAATAAGGAAGATTTTATATCTGCTATTAATGTGAGCTAATCACTTCGTTGGTTGCGGCACTGTGATGGTGCTCGGGATTAGCTGGCTCTAGTCTTGGTAGTGGAGGAAATTTTCATCACTAAGATTTGGTCGGTAGAATAGTAGAGGTGGAGTTGCACGATTCATAACCACCAGATTAAATCAAAAACATCTCCGCAGTGTTGGAGGTGATTCGTCCGACGGATAGGGACGTTAAGCCTGGCGCCTCCCCCTTTTCCTTGTGTCTTTCGCAAGAGTAGGACTGAATGGGCTGGCGCGGCGTTCCACCCTCCCACCCACAACACAAACGACACACACACTATCACTGTTAACACACTAACATTGACACACTGGGGATACAGCGAGAAACCACCCAGTTTCCGCTCCTCCGGGAGGTTATCATGGAGGGTAAACATCCTTCATTACAACCCTAATGGACACAGAAGAAGGGGAAACACAATACGCGTACATAGGTCCAATAACAGAGTACTACAGCTTCCAGATCTGATCGGTAAGATCTCTAAGATCCAACAGCCAATAGCTTTCAGACCTTCTCACTTACATGTATTCCAGAAAACAGAGATCTTACATTCGCACAATACAGTTACTCTAACAAAACCCGTCATTACATGTACACAGCGGCTACTCTGTCACGCAAACAGACTTCAATCTCCGCTTGCCAATGTGCAAGGAGGACCACCCATCTCCCTCAAAGTCGCAACTTATTATCCCCCATTGGTTGACATTATGCCACCGTAATTGACGCTGCCTTCCATTGGCCCAGAAGTCCTTCCAAATATAACTCCATGGCCTCACAGGAAGATCAGTGACCGCGTTACGCGCACAAAGTATACCCAATGACTAAACCGACAAGCAGGCACTATCCACCTCACACCCCACTGAGCACGCCAACAATACAGGGCGGACCAGCCTGATTCCTCACAAACTTTCGTAGGAGATTAATATGAAATCTCTTGATACCTCCTCTGTACTTCGCACCCATCTACTATATCATTTCGTAAGGTCATTCATCCACTCACCTCGATAGCTATTGGCTGGAGCACCCTGTCACGTGTCAGTCTTCGCTCACAAAACAGCGTCCATAGAAACCATTAGAAGAAATTCGTGATTATGTCTATAATTTAATAGCTAAACAACTGCTACCAAATTAATCGCCATAATACATTCATTAAGTTTACTTCTCATAGCGTTTCATGGTTTTAAAAAATATTGATAAATTTTTCGGCTGAAAAAACGTGGATCTGCTTTTCAATAACATGTTACTAATTAAAGAAAATTAAAAAGACTTTTAAAAAATTAAATTACTCATAGTCTCTGCTGTAACCACGAATGCCAATTGTGATATCAGCTTAGGATAAATTTCAATTTAATTACAACTTTCACTAATATTGTTCCTTGACCAAAATTTATGCATTACGGTTTATTTGCTTTTTAGGCATTTTACTGATCACTTTCGTTATTGGTCTTTATTCATGTTCGCTGTATGTGAGTTATTAGGTTATTTTAAGTGGACATCAGACCAAATGTGTCACCGAATCGACTATTCTGGCAACTTATTTCTGCGGAGTTGCTCAACTCTTTCATAATATGGAATGTGTATTAACTTCTCTGGCCGTCACAGATACTATGACCAATGTTTACATTATGAGTTTTTGCCCAGTCTCAGTAATAAACAACGTGATGTTTTAGAAGCAAACAGGATTTCTTTTAAAAAAATGCAGATTGAACTTTAAGGGTCAAATACAAGTCAAGTTTGTATTTAAGCAAGTTCGAGTGAATGACCTTTGAAGCTGTTACACGATAGCACCATCGTTCCTGGTCGTGTTTAATACCTACCTCTATTAATGCTTCTGAGTTCTTCAAGCTCAAGAGATTTTATTCATCCTAAGGGCAAAACACAGATCAAGTTCGTGTTTGGTCAGATCAGATCAACCTGTCATAATCTGGGAAACTATTCTATACCCGTGACGATACGCAAAAAACAGTCACAGGCTAACACTAGTACAGTAATGAAAACAAAGCATAGAATAATAATTCCTATTACTCTACGGATCTCCGTACTCTCGAGATTACCGAATGGCTCTTTCGCTCAGCATAATATTCATCTATTTTCGTTTTGAGGTGTGTATACTCCTTTCAAACATAAGAAGTGGTCCCACGGTCTATTCATTTTAGAAGACGCCAAGGGACAGCCATGTTAAACGTTACCACCCACACCATCAACGGTGTTTTACGACGTTGCTAGATATACCGTCTGAAAAGATTTGGAATTCAGTCAAGATTTTTGATTCTCAATATGCTAATTAGGAACTTTAATGTCCATGTCTTCATTATTGTTACGGTTGATAAACGTTTATTCATCCATGAGACATATAACCAGGTTATCTCGGTCTAGTGCCAAGAAAAGTATTGAACTTCAGCTACCTCCTCAGCATCTACACGGATCTCTGTAGTACAGCTTACAAAAGAAAATTCATTAGCAGTTGTAAAAACGAGCAGAGATATTTAATATATATACATTAAAACGTACAAAGTAATTAAGATTAAATAATCGGACCAAACACTCATCGATAATAACTTTACTCATAACTATGCATGAAATTTCTGCTCTCTGAACTTCTATTTTACTTTTTCTTTTAATATGTATATATTTCAGACGCACGCAAAGACAACTATCAAAAGTAGTGCAAACCTTTTACCGCGCTCCCTGAATTTGAAAATGATAGTTATCATATTTTGCTTTATACAGTAAAAATCAAAGGGCGGTATTTTCTTCAGATTCTCATTTTAAAAAATCCTTAATAACGAAATTTCAGCTATCTAACTGTCTTCTGAAAGATAAATACTGACAATATGAGCAAAAAATTAAAACTAGGAATGTAACATTACATTTTTTTCTACGTTTAAACATTTTTAGCAACTTAATACAAATTCATAGTCTGGACAGTTCAAAGAGGGGTATGTAACTGGTGTTTATTTGGTGGTTGGAGTTCAGCTTTGTAACAACTGTGCTTTAGGGTTTCTGTTGTTTGCCTCGTTACCATTTTCCGTACTGCGGCCACCAGGGTTTCAAGCTTAACGTTATAAAAATCATTGAATGTCAGCTGAAGTGGTGTGGGAAATTTCTTTCTTCAGATATTTGAAGGGGCCACGCAGTATCTGATATCTCTCTCTCCTTCATATATCTACTTCTTCTGGCAATATTTTATCAGTATGTCTTATTTTGATTTGATGTCGTCAATCATTAATATACAAGCGCCATCCCCTCAAAGCATTAACTACCATTTTTCGTAATTTTTCCCGGATAAACTTTTCTCTTCAGGGCATTTGTAGTTCAGTTTAAACATTTTATCATGTGGCTTGCTTAACAGGTAGCTAGCTATTGTAAGTAGCCACAATTTACGTTCATGACAGCTAGAAAACCATGATTGTAGCGACCCAGATTGAGTACACATTACCATGGAGAAGGCCGCTACGACAGCGGGATCTAGCAGCCAACTAACGAACTCACTTGCATGGGGCTGCCGGCCAATGAGAGGCGAGCCGCCGTGGCGGGCTTGCTGAGAAGTGGAGGTCCTTGCAAGCGAACAGCGTCAGTCCTGAGAGCCGTCAAAGCAAGTGCTGAGCAACAAGTAAAATCAACAACGCAGTGCGGGGAGCTTATCCGCCGTCTTCTACGACCACGCTCCAATCTTGGTCGGCATCCTTCAGTCAAAGGTTAGTGTCTACTGCTCCCATGTCGAGTCCACTGCGGACTGTAACGGTTTTGCTGATAACAAGGAACATGTTGGAAACCAAAACATTCCTGGCACGAGCCGCGCTGTGCGTTGCCAGGGAATCTTCCCCCAGTTCGCTGACCCTTCGATTAGTTCGCCACTACGGCTGCATAGCGTGCATTGTAGTCCAGCCATGAACCCCGGAAATTAAACAAGTCGCAAGAACTAGAGACTCCGCGTACTGTAACTTCTAAGGCGTTCAATCTGTTACTCGGTTTTATGAACTAATAGTGACATTTGATCATCGTCCGCATTAAAACTGTAAACATCCTTTTGCATTGCTTACAAGAATTTGAGGTTGTGTGTAAAACAAGTCAATATTAACGTTATGCTCTTGATCATTATGTTCATTTAATGTTAGATCAGAAATTATTAATTTTGCTGTATTCAAGTCATCTAATATTTTGTTTTCTGACAAGTTTTATATTTAACATGCATACTTACTTCAGAAAACTGTTATCTAGTTTTGCCAAGCATTATCTACGAAACATATATCTATAAGCTGTATTAACAAAAATTCCAAACTATGAATCTGGTGGCTGTTCCTACAAACGCCTTTTGTATAGCAGTGTAACTATTTTTGTTTTCTCTTCACTTTACATGTAGAGTAAACTGACTGATTTTCACCCTTATGCAGTTCATTATTACTTGTCGTTGTGAAGTCGGAATAAACTGGTACCGCTCTAGGTGCTGTGACAGTCTCATTCATTTATCCTTTAAATGTTATTGCTACTTAAATCGTAAGAGAGTAATACTACTGATACTCCGATCTTGCCCATCACAAAGACAAAACTGTACTTTAAAAATTGTGCAAGAATTGGGAGATAATTTCGGATATATCTTTGATATGTCAGTAGACTAATATGTATTAATCGAAATTTTTCGTTAAAGACTTAAAAATTTATTTCTATGTAATAACCAAAACATTTTTCTAGGTCTAAATGTTTATATTAAGCCTGCGCATAGTTTCTTACAGTGCTGTTTTATACATCTGAAAAAAAATCCACACATGTTGTAGGCCTATTGACAAGTTGTTATTGTGACTTACGAGCGCGTCGACTGCGTGGTCATTAGTGCCCTTGTATTGACAAGTTGTTTTCCTAAATTTATTATATTACTATTAATTTTAATTGCGATGGATTAGGGATAACCAACATGGACACCCCAGACTCGACCGGGGTTTCCATGTTGATGGCAGGCTTAGTGTGGACGCTGGATTAACACGTGAACAATTTTACAGGGGAAAGGGGCGTAATTACGTGAGGTGAAATGGGGGAGGGTGGGGTCAACGGAAATCTCACACGTGTGGTTTGGAAATTCTTGACGGACAGGAGAGCTAAAAAAAGTCTCAAAAAAATCAAGAGGTCGATTAGCAGGGGGGAGGGGTCCCGTCAAAATCTCTCGTCATCTTGGGGAGGGGGAGGGGGGTACTACCTGATCCTACCAAATCTCACCAAAGCGGAGGGGGGGGGGGGAATCCGGAAATCCGGAAAAACGCCTCACGTAATTAATGGACGCCCCCAAGAGCTATTTTTATAGCAGTAAAAGTTCTATGATTATGCCTACACTATACAAATTTTATTTACAGGTTTAATTTTCCTCACAGTAGCTCTGAAACAGCTGTTAGACTCTTTTCTATAGACTTGACTCTAGTGCTTAATACCAGCAAAATAGTGACAAGTATGACAACTGCGAGTCAGCCTTTAATGTAATTTCGATTGCTCAATTATACAGTGATTATACTCTCTGAAATCATTTTTATATGAACACTCGTGTGGCAGGTTTGTATATTTGTGAGCCTAGTCTTTCTTCTTGTCCAACACAACACTCCTCTCGTACCTCAAACTCCTTAATTTCCCCCAAAAGATTCCTTGAAATTACTCGCTGTTTCTCAAATTTAAAACTCCGCTCAAAGAAAACTGCTGTTAGTCTGCAAAAAGCAGTGACCCAGCTGTCCTGCATTTCCGGAGAACCCTTCCTCAGGAGTGTTTACAATGACTTCGGGACAGTTTGGCCAAGTGTGTGAAAACCAAACGAAAATATCTGAAGCTATTTCTGGAATCAGACCATCAGGAAATAGATGATTATGCTGGTTAGAGGTTTATTTTGTTTGTGCACTATTAACTGCAAAGGAGCATGTGATCCGTCAGTAAATTCTCTATACAACTATTTTAATTATGCTGATACTTTTTTCTGTAGCGTTCACATTAAAAGGTACGTGGTTGGAATTACTGTCTCGGCTGGAACGTTTGCGGACCATAAAACTGACCTTAATCTCTGCCAAAGCATTTCTTTGTTAACCTCGCATTCGGGAGAACGTCGGTTGGAATCCCCGTCCGGGCATCCAGATTTGGGTTTTCCATGATTTCCCAAATCACTCCAGGCAAATGCCGGGATGCTTCCTTCAAAAAAGGCCATGGCCGAATTCCTTCCCATTCCTCGCCCCCCATCCTTTCCCGTCTCTAAAGACCTCGCTGTTAAAGAGACGTCAAGCAGTTAAAAAAAAATGCTTTGTTAATTGGTGAAGTACGCTGGGATGGTCCGTGGTGTGAATTCTATATTAAACTATTGGTACCTATTAACTGGTAAGGTTACAAAGAGAGATTAGGAGGATTGAACAGTCGGTAAGTAATTCTGTCACATGGCTATTAAAACCACACGAAATACTTAATAGATGGTGTTCGTTTTGGTGAATACTTCCATCGGTAACGTACTCCAGTCACTGAATCCCTGCAAATGAAATTCTCCCCGCAACATTATGCCTGAAGTGCTAATTTACAGTACACATCACGCCACGAATTCTTTGTCCAGCGTTTATTCATATCAGATCAACTGTTGGCTTTTATGTTCTCACCTCACTCTTTTCACCATGTCCTTGCTTTTCAGCAAACCGAGCATGGGATGAACGGTAACGCTCTGTCCCACATTCGGGAGGACGCGGATTAAAATTCCCGTCCGGCCGACCAGATTTCTGCTCTCCATGGATCCCGAAATCTAGCGAATGGCTGAATGGTTCCTTCAAAAGGCTATAGCCGAATTACTTCCCGTTCGTTGTTCCAAGTCCTTTGTCGCCTCTAATCACTTAGAAGTCGACGAGGCGTAAAGCAATAAGGAAAAAAAATACCTTTCAACAACTCCATCCGTTTATTATATAGGCTAGAATTTTCTCTTTTCACTAAACTTATTCAGATCCTTGACTAGATCTGCAAACGTAAAATTTCTCACTATATTGTGTCCGAAATAAAGTGATAATTTCTTACTAACCTTCTTTCCCCTTCTAATGTTTCGTCCAAGATGCGAGGTATGCAGGGCCGGCTTTAGGGGAAGGGGGGTAGGTGATTGAAATGTATCCGGGCCCGCCCGTCTGATGGGGGGCCCGATCACCGACTGTAGGGACGCCCCGGTCGACAAGTTGTATGTCATACAGATACCACTAATCCACCTCGTGTCTTCCAAATAGTAATTTGTTTCCTTTATCTTACCAGCTGGTAAAAAAGCTAAGCTTGGTATTCGACTCAAATATTGGTTGAAAGCTCCCGTAGGATGTATACTTAGCCTGATATTGGAGGTAGGGTGGCCGGTTGCTTTTCTCCTTACGTAGCCAGAAAATCCTACGGGGTAAGAGGATCCACAGTTTAACGTGGAATTCGAATCGCAGAAGAGTTCCAGAGCTGAAGGTCATATTTTTTATTTTATTTTTTGCTGTTGTCAGTCTTTAGACTGGTTTGATGCAATTCTCCATCCCTTCCTATCCTGTGCTAACCTCTTCATTTCTACATACCCCATACAATCCACGTCCTCAATTATCTGCTTCATATATTCTAATCTCTGTCTTCCTCTACAGTTCTTACCTTCCACTGTACCCTCCACTAACAAATTAACCAATCCAGCATGTCTCAAAATATGACCTACCAGCCTGTCTCTTCTTCCTGTAAGCTTCTTCCATAAACTTCTTTTCTCACCCATCATTTCCAAAACTCGTTCATTTCTTACTTTGTCTGTCCACCTAATTTTCAGCATTCTTCTGTAGCAGCACATTTCAAATGCTTCAAGTTTCTTTCTTTCCGGTATTCCTAAAGTCCATGTTTCGCTACCGTAAAGTGGTGTGCTCCACACATAGAGTTTTAAGAAGTTCTTTCTAATTCCTAGAGCAATATTTGAAACTAAAAGATTTCTCTTTTTCATGAAGGCTCTTTTTGCTAGTGCTATTCTGCTTTTAACATCATTCCTGCTTCGGCCATCGGTTGTAATTTTGCTTCCAAAGTAACAGAACTCACTCACTTCTCCTATTGCATCCGATCCTATTTTTATATTTAATCTGCCAGTATTTTGAAAATCCTCACCGGGACAGGGATTTGAACAGGGAACCTTTCGTTCTCCAGTCAGACTCCTTAACCACAGAGTCACAGCCTGCTCACTAGTTAGTATCTTCCTCAATAACAAATCTAGTTTCTCTTATCTGCACCCCTTCCATTTTACGTATCTGATTACTCATAACTATCCTATATACCATCCCATCATACTGAAAAGCCTGACCATTTTTCGTAGTCCAGTCCTTAATTCCTTGTTTCCCCTCATTATACTTCCTGACGTATGGAGAAAATTAAAACTTTTCCATACCTCCTCCCTAAAGTATGCATTACAGCTCTTATCAGATATGCCAAGACATTAACGTTCTGCACCTTCCAGAAATTGTCGCTCTCACTTTTTCGTTCGATCAAACAAACCTTATCTAATTTTTTTTTTTAACCCGTTGATGTCGAGGGCAATAGAGAAGGGAGAATATAGGGGAATTCGGTCGCAGTTTCAGATCCTGTCCGGCCATCCAGGTTTCGGCATTCCGTGGTTTCCCGAAAACATTTCGGACGAATACCGAGACGGTTCATTTGAAAGGTCATCTCCTTGTCTCCAAAAACTTAAAGGATCTTAGAACTTGATGAGGTTTTAATATATGAAAATGGAAGTCTTTTGAAACAGTGCAGTGTTTTGCGTGTGCTCTTGTTACTTAATTCCTAGAAGGAAAACTTTCTTTCTCGTATGAAGAATCATTTTAAACAGGACAAATTCGCGAAATCCTGATGACAATGTTTGCTACATAGATATGATATGCTACGATCAGATGTGATTCATGGCTGATGGCTGAGATCATTCTAGATTCTGGTAAAAGTTGACAATTTTTTTTTATCAGTAAACTATCCTATGGATTGTGCTCAGCATTTCCCGATGCATGCTATGTGGTACACAGTATGTAGCGTCGGAAAAGAATGACACTATCACACTGTCCATTCAAGTCAGCTTTAAACAATTAGGTTAGTCCACGTTTATCTATTGGCGCAAAATCTCTTGCGATCAATAGCGCTTTTAAATACTAACTATTTTACATTACAAAATTCTGGTGCATTATTTTCCATAATATCGGCAAATCCCTGTGCCAATGTTTCAACTGGAGAAATGTATAGTTGTCAATGCATGTTTTTTAATTAACCCCAACACACTGAACTGATTCCAGGAGCGAAAGTATAGCGCGGGAGGGGGGTGGGGGTTGAGAAATTCAAATAATATACTAATCGTGATAAGTCTCCTGTATCTTGCTTCGTCATGGCACAAAGGAACTATTTGTATGTCCTGTGAACCGTGGCTAGTCTACCCAGATAATTAGAAAACCTTTTCTTCATTGGGAATTTACAGCTGCTCTGTCAGGACATAACATCCCCTAGAGGATAACTAGAAACACACTGGTATTTTCCCTTATGAATTCACTTACTGATTTTTTAAAAACGTGAAAGCTGAAATCTCTATGTATGGACTATAAATCGAATCCAGATCCTCACGATTGCCGAACCCAAACAATGTCGAACCCACTTCGCTCGTAGTTGGCACAATCGCAGAGCCCCTGTATACAATCTTTTCCCATATTTCGTAGCTTTAGTACCACGAGGTAGGGCATCAGGATTCGATTTTAAATGTTCACCGCAAGTGCTTACAGTTTTGTGTTTGCCATAAAGTTTTTGATCCTCAAATATGCCCCAAGTATGGTGGTTGCTGCATCCTAAAGTAAAGATCAGACCACCAAAGCTTTAATAAATAAACTTGAAAGCACGTTGAAGTTTATTGGTCGGAAGTATCTTGTTCCGTGGCCACCTGGTGAATGTAGTGGGCAGTGCCCAGCCGACCTTGGTCCAATCTCCTGAACACTACTCACCGCTTGGAAAGGCCCAACATTCTCTTTCGGAAAAGCAATCAGTATCACGTTCCCAAGACGTAACTTAACAAACAAGATATTTGTTATCCACTCCGCGGACAAATTGTGTGTTCAGAAACATTGAATAAAATTATCATGGGATAGAATTATTATATCAGCGAACTAAGAGTACATCAAAAGCTTGGGTATGTTACCGCAAGATTCTCTCTCTCTCTCTCTCTCTCTCTCTCCCAAGTTGTTTCATCATTGCACCATACCAGAGCAAGCTTCTAGCTACTTGAAAGAATAATCGGGATGTTGTGCAGCTTAACTAATGTCCGTTGCGTTATTTGTTTTACAAAACAATGCTATTGCCATTTGTGCGGTATATAGCGGTTAACTCATTGGCGGCAACTCTTACTCTCTCCGGTTTAAACTATATGGTAGTGTGGAAAGATTAATTAAACTGTATACTCTGTGTGAGTAAATGTGAAAAAGAAATTAGCATTAGAGATTTAAAACCCTGTTATTATGAATCTTCCAACCGCATCCAGTGCTTTCACTTGACAGGTTGGGGAAGGTGTAACCTTCACAGATTCGTCTCGCGCTTACAATTTTTAGACACCCTAAATGATCTAGGAAGCGATGGCTATCTTAGCGGGTTTCGGTACTGTTTGCCTGTGTCACCAAAAGAAAAGAGAGCTTAAAATAGAAAATAAATGTATAGATTAGCTTACTCCGTTAAGCGCAGAAACAACTTTTAACGTCGCGAAACACCGCCACTAGGTAGTAATGCCGAAAAGTAGCATTTGAAAGATGTTCTCGTAAATCCGAAAAGCAATGAGGAAGTCTATCTGCTACTTAAATTAACAAATATTATTAGGAGCTAGTTTTATGTCTGAACGCTGAAAGAAGTATTTTCAGTACCAGTGACTTTTTAGTAAAGATTCAAACTGGCTGTTATGAGGCGTCCATGAATTACGTGAGATTTGTTTCGTGAATCTCGACCCCCCTCCCCCTTTGTGGTGAGATTTGGTGGGGGACACCCTCCCCTCCTTATGGTGGGATCAAAGTCGTAATTTTGGAGACCTTTTTTATCTCTACTATTGTTTGAAGAGCAGAAATCTAAAATTAAAAGTAGACGCGAGGTTTCCGTCGACCCCCCCCCCCTCCCTGCCTTGGTGAGATTTCACTGGAACCCCTATTTGAGCGTACGTAATTAATGGACGCCCCCTCAAGAGCTGAAAGATCGAACCGTAATAGAAGATTGAAGAAGACTGGGCATTTTGGAAAAAGTAACTTTGTTAGTATATGACCTAAAAAGCTTGAATATCGTAATCAGCACAACCCTTCGATGCTTAAGTGTTTCCACCAATCTACGAATAAGTCCAGAAACTTGTCGAAAAAAAGTCTATCTACAGTCACCTGGCTTATCAGGAGCTGAATGCAGCATTGTTTCCTCCAGCTTGCGAAAGTTCCGTCTTGCGTTGTTTGTCCTTCACAACCTTCCATTATCGTATGCTTTGTAGGCGCAATTGGTACGATGGTTTATTTCTTCTGGTACAGACTTTGCTGTTGCTTCACTGTAGTTGCTGCACTTGCCGCATTTTAAGTGGCTGGATATATAGTTTAAAGGTGGCCATTCACGATCGCTCCATTTGGATGTCATCCAAAAGCGTAGCACATACACAATCATTCCATCACTCCAGTCAGCCACGACAATGGAAAAACTAGGCAAAAAAAATAAGTTGTCAATTTATTATATTACAATCTAGTTATGCCAAGTACTAAAAAAATGAGCCCGAATTAATTTTAAAGGATATTCAAACCGTCGAATACTGAATACAACTGCTGAGAATTAAATAAACGTCAAAAAAGTGCGAATTTATGAAAAATAAGCTCTGTTATATTACGAAAACTTTTAGAAATACTACAAAATGATTATAAAACAGATTTATCGAATTTAAGTAGTTTAGCAGGTCGAAAATAGTGACAGGTAGGTCACATGCTGTAGAACAATATTTAAGCAAGGAGGCTCAAATAAAATTAATCTTATTTTATCATGTTATTATTAAAAAGAACACCGCAAAGAATTATCTTTTTTTCCAACACATTTTCTCTGTTGGCTTTTATGTCTTTATTTTTAAATATTAGCAATTGATCTATTACCACATTTATTTATATTTTGTCATAGTAGTCAGAATTAGAGATCCCACAAGAATGATAAGTCTTTATACTTAATAATCCCCAGCACAAAGTCTTCCTGAGACGACATTTAAAAAAAAAAAGTAAAAACGAAAATATCGTCCTAATTGTTACTTAATAATATTTAGAACTGTATTTTCAATTCTACATGCAAAATATTTAAATAGTAACAAAACAAATATTTCTATACCAGATTCAAAAAAAAAAAAAAATGGTACAATGCTGTCTAGTCCACTCAAAGCACAGATGTTGCCTGCTCAGTGGTCGGTGACAGAATGGGAAGTGTTTGGACCGCGGTTTCACCATACACGAGCGGACTGGAGAGATAGCTTGATGTCGCTCCTCATGGGTTTCCCCCACACACCGTCAGTCTGCTTGATGGCATGATGACGAAACTGATATTGGACTGACCGGTTATCCAAATAATCCTGTCAGTCCACATCATCCACACCAATTTCCCCAAATGGAGCGACGCCACTCCATTATCGTGTCGTCTATCCATTTGGAAGGGTGGAGTGATCGTGTATGGCCACCCTTAACGTGGTAGCCCAGCCACGTCAAGTCCTTAAGTAACTCATATCATCAAGCACATTGGCCCCACTGATATGTGAATCTGGAATCCCGAAATTAGAAAAACAGCGTTTTAGCCGCTGAGCTACCAGACCACTCGAAGTAAAGATGAATGTAGTACACAGTTCTTTTTATGATACGGTTTTAATTCAATGGAACACATACTTACTACCAGCACCATTACCTAGAGTGAGAAGTACGAATATCATTCAAAAAGTATGACTCTCCGCAGAGAATCTTTTTCCACAACTGTATCTCAACTCTGGTTTTAATATTCCCTCTTCAGACAAATTCAACAATCGGTTAGAGCATCCTCAAGGTGTTTGCGATCTAGAACTGGCGCATTTTCCATTTCCGTTGATCCATTAACTCTTTTCTTCTTCCACCACTTCCGCTTCTTCTTTCTTTATTCCAAACTGAGGACCACGATTGAACTTACTTAATAGATGTGTTTTTTTTTCTTCTTCTTCTTTTCCCAGAATCTCGTCATCCTCACGCTGAGCTGTTTCCTACGTTGTTCCGTCCAGGTGTTCCTTCTCCTAATATCCTGTTTGTTGACAAATTCGTGGTTGTTGACCATGCTACTAAATCTGCATTTGTCCCGTGATTCCGATTTTCTGGAGGTCATTTTCGATTTTAAGTAACCAATTGTTTTTAATTTTCATTGAAATGGCCAGATTGAGAATTCTTTTGGTTCGTCTGTTATTCATTCTGATAATATGGCCTTAGAATTTAATTAGTATTTTTGCTTAATGTGCCTGAAATTTTTTCAGAATGCTGATATACTTCATGTGATTCGCTATTCATCTAAATTTCTCCTGCACTAACTGGGCCAAGCATTTTCATTAAAATTTTTCTTTTTTACTTTTCAATATCTTTAATCAGTTATCTAACCCCAATAATCAAATTTCCCGATGCGTATAATGTCTGTGGTCTGATTACAGTGTTAAGTTGCGGTTTTAATGACATCCCGAAATTTAGAGAGAGAAAGTGAGACGTGGTTGTCACCATATTTCACTTTGCAGCCGCAACTACCTAGCACATACCACTGGCGTTTGTGTGTGGTAATAGCCTCGAGTCTCCCATCCTGCACTCTGATGGTTGTATGTCGGTAGCTGTGAGGGTGTGGGAGATATGGTGATCGAAAGTGCTCTACATAGGTGATTTTCATATTTCGACCAAAGTGTTCTAATGTTGGAATCTTTGGAATCTTCTAGAATGGTCTTGAATGTACTAAAAAGTTCTAGAATATTCTTGAATGAACTAGAATGTTCTATAATACGACAAATTTTTCAGCTTTTTCAGCTAACAATTTATATGCAACATATTTAGTGTGTGATCCGATTTTGACGGGTTTGTAGGGTTGTTGATATCGCAGGTAGTAACATTGGCTACTTTTTATCCTTCAAAATTCTTGACAAACATGAAGGAAGTCGTGGGAACCAGTTAGCTAATCGATAAATGTTTTCATTTCCAACCATGATCAGCCTAAAAGTTTTTTCTTACAAAAATAGCTGATATTCTCTTGCACTCTGCACCAAACGCCGAACCGTGCGTCGTGGGTGAGGAATTAAATGGCATGTCTGGCATTCAGGAAGATACATGATAAAATTCGTCTCGTCACTCTGATTACAGATTTCAATGGTTTCCCGAAATCACTTCTGGCGAATGCCGGGCTAATTACTTAAAAAAAAAGGAGGCCGAATTCCTTCCCGTTTCTTCTCCCCAATCTTTTCCCACCTCTAATAACCATGAATATCCACAAGGCGAAAGCCATAAGCAAAATAAAATAAAATAAAAAATCAGACGCCAACGTCATCTAAGCCTCGTTTTAACTATTGTGCTTTGATTTACTATTATCAGTGCCCTTTCTCTTTTCGGAAAAACCGAAAAGCGATTTTTGCTGTAGCAAACCTTCTTTCCTCACAAATGGAATTGCTTCTGATAATTATTACGTAAAGCCGAGATTGGTATTCAACACAAGGGTTGGTTTGAACCTCCCGAAGAAGGAAAAACTTGGCCTGCTATTGGAGGTAGTATGACCAGTCCTTTCCTCTCTACCTAATCTAAGAATTACCGGTTAAAGGGAATCAGAACCACGGAAGCTATCTAGCGTGCCTCACATTACTCAGCAAGCTGTGCCAAGGCTGAAGGTCTGGTTAAGAGCCAAAATCTCCGCCGAGACAGGGATTCGAACCGGGACCTTTCGATCTCCAGTCAACAACCAGATAGCTGTCAGTTACTACGTAAGGATGACAATAGTTTCTCATGTTTCTATTTTAAATTGTCAATTTTTCGCTGTCAATTGTTCTCATAATCCCATGTGAAAATGTTTCGCGGATTTAATGTTCCAATTCCATAGCAGCATAATCCATGAAGATTTTTTTTTGTCTACGTCGAGGTCTTTAAAAGCGAGATGGGACTGGGGACAAGGAACGTGAAGGAATTTAGCCATGGCCTTTTGAAGGAAGCATCCCGGCATTTACCTGGAGTGATTTGGGGAAACCATGGAAAACCAAAATCTGGATGCGCGGACGGGGATTCGAACCGGCCTCCTCCCGAATAAGAGGCCACAGCGTTAACCGCTCACCCACCACGCTGGGTCATGAAGAAGAGGCCACAGTGCAATCAATAATTTAGATGTTAGTCTAGAACTTTGCAATGTAATGTATTTATGATGGCTATAGATTCTTCTCGTAAGTTAAAACACTCATTTTCAGTCGGGCTTTTGAAATTTGAATATTTATTAGTACACAGCATGTTCCATGTAACGCAGGACAGCTCTCGTACTTTTTGCGAGAATAAAGTTCTGATAATCTTCAAACATCGTGTTCATTCGTTCCTCTATTCCATATTTTTTCCGTGGTTATTTTTAAAATTGGGGACGCCGCTGTAAGTGAAAGCGAGGCCTGCTTAGTGCTGCTGATAAGACATATGGAGCGTTTTATCATTATTCATGGTTTTATGTTATCTTGGACTAGCTATTAAGTTAACCTTATCTTAAATTTACATGCGCCTTCTTGGCCCTGCGGCCTCATCTCGTAATCAAAGAAAATTCCAAAAGTTTCTGCTTAAAAACCACAACAATGTATCGTCGCTTCTACATCTCATCAGTTTTCGCTTACACACCAGCTGTCAAAGTTATAATGCTGCTGGAATCGCTTTCAATTTCGATCTTGCTGATGTAATAATTCATTAATGAAATACTTCTTCGATAAATCTTTTCTCTTGTAAGAGACAAAGAGCAAAAAAACAATAAGACTGTCTAGACGTGTTGGTCACTCCAGGTAATGAATGGAATATACAGTTCAAAATGTTAATCATTCTCGAAATCTGTAATCACGGAATCGTATAGTTAAAACCAGTCTTTGGTTCGAGAGGAACGTTAACCGATAAACAACAAAACATTTCCATCAGATTGATATCGTGAGCAGTTGCGATTTTTCTAGGTTTTACGGAGGCAAATTAATTGGAATGATCAGATTATATAAGTATGAATTTGTCGTGTCCGTTACGATGTTTCAGCACAGGACCTATGTAAGGAGCGAATCAACTGACGAAGTTTAGTCAAATTTGTCCAGGCAGCATAGTGTCTAGAGCGCTGGCTTCGCGATGCATGGATCGCCAGTTCAAAGCCTGTCTACTACAGCAGCGTTTTCACTGGCTTTTCTGACTGTATTCTAGGCTGATGGGAATGAAAAGTTCTTTGAGGTTGAGGAAGGAAAAAAAAAGATGCGCTTTACTGAAAAGAAGTTAATTGCCTACGAGAAAACTGAAGCAATTTTTCATCCTACACCAGAGATTCGTAATGCAATAGTACTGCTTCATTTAAGCGTCTGGTAATATCTTAACCGAAATTTAACACTAGACGTTCTCAAGAACCATGAAAACTTCTGACTACGAGGTGTATTAACATTTGAGGATCAGAAAGTAGACCTGAGTTCTGATTGGTGAGACGGTGTATCGTTAATACGAAGCGGGAGAAATTTCTTAAACGTTTCTATAATTTTTATTTAACAGATGCATTTAACTGTTGTTATACGTAGCAAATGTTTATAAGTGTAGGTACCTACACCTACGATAAATAACTTGGTATCACATTAAACTTTAACTGAATAAAATAATCCCATCGTTCTCATTGCCACATGGATTTTATAAAATTTATTTTAATTGCAATGGAGCACACGCTCCGGTGTTGATTCCCCTATAGACCTATTTCACTCTTTCTCGTTGCTGTAACTACAGTTTAATGTGAAGTCTGAACCACGTAACGTCCTTGCATAGCTCATATGATCCCCACCGCGATTTTAATCTGGCATTCTGAACCACGAGAGTAAGCGCCTTAACCACTGAGGTGTCATACGTAAGAGGATTTTATTTTACTTTCTTTTCTTATGGCTTTGTTCCTTGTAGACGTTGAGATCATTAAGAGGAGCAAGGAATGAGAAGGGATTCGGTCATGGCCTTTCGAAGGAACCATGCCGGCTATTAATAAGTGATTAAAAAGATAATTTCTACAACTGCAGTTCTCCATTCATTTATCGGCTATAATTCTGCTACAAAATGCGTTGACTGTAGCAACTGCTCAAGATCGCATTACGGAAATAATAATTCATAGATTTCAGTTCTTACCTCATTTGGTAGAGTGGGGTATTTCTTGTAATGTGTCCACAATGCCGTATCAGTAATCTAAGCAGATCAGTTTCCTTCCAGCTATAGCAAGTAATGCAAACTAAGAGTATTATTGGAATGGAGCAGACATTTCAGCTTCAAAATTTTGTCGCTATTACTATTTCTTTTTATTGATAAAAAGAGACATTAATTTGTGTATCCGTTTCGGGATCGTGAACTACGATGTGAGATAGTTAGTGTCAGATTTCTCCACTAGGACTAAAATGGTATCGTTTGCACCAAGCTATAGCCGTTTATTAGGTTATGAGTAGTATATGTAATGTTATTTTATAAATAATCTTTTTGTTTACAGAGGTTCCACAGCCTGTTTCATTTTTTCTATATATAATAACGATCTCTGGTTCTTTGGTGTGCAATTTCGCAGGTGGGAGGGGGGGGGGGGAATGATGTCATAGTGTAATAGAATTCTAATGTAAAAAGAATTAAGAAATATTAAGTTCCAGAATCTTCGTAGGTAATTTATTTGTGCAACCAATGATTCATGGGAAGTGAATTTATCTCTCGGCTTTCCTTGTGGTAAGTATGGGGGTTTGCTATCTTCTTTAGCCGGCTTTTGTTGCAGGGCTCATGATGGGAAGTACGTATCACTAAATGATTTAACGAATATATAAATGGGCAGTCATGACAAGATAAAATATCTATAACCACTAGGCTTACACGTTTTAATTCCCTACAATTCCCTTATTCATTCGACAGCAGGCAGGGTTAGCTTGGGGGTGAACTAGACCATTATCCCAAACTACTTTGCATTATTTTGATTGGAATCTCGGTGATCCACTTTACCATTCGTTCTACCTTGTTAAGTGCCCAGTTTACAGTTTATGTTTGTCTAATCGCAAAGTTTTAATATTTAAAACGGAAAGATTAAAAGATATTAAGATTCCGTTGTACATAAAGTTTTTTTTTGTTTCGTATAGAAAAACTGATTTGCAATAATAAACAATTGTACTGTTAGGGGGCAGGAAGCAATAGCCTGATGTGATTTTAATATGGAAAGGAAAGAGGAAGTTAATCAATAACATACCAAAGTTGAAGGTACGGAAAAAAAAGAGTTCAGGTTATGCCCTTAATTTTGCAGATGTACATAACTAGATAGCACGTGCGAGCAATGGAATACCATCCAAATAAACCACTTCTTTAATATTATTTTGCACCTCGGCCTCTGGGTAAGTGATGGTCTCTCTTTACATATTAAACAAACGTTCAAATATGCAGTGTGTTGCAACAAATTGTTACTGTTCAACATATAAACTGAAACATTGCTATAACATCCTCCAGTTTTTCTCCTTTTATGGTAATCTAAAGGGCAAAAGAAAAATCATAGAAAACATTTTGCAGTTAAATATTGTGGGAATATCAGAACCTGTGAAAGTAATAGTACTAATGAACGAAGTTTGCTCATAATAAACTTTCTCTTTAGGATTTATACAATACACAGTACAACAACGAATCATGCGTAATTCCTGAACGTAGTGTTTTTTTGTTGAAATGTTGAAAGCCAACCATCTCCCAGTTTAGCACCGTGATCTGTTGAGAGACGACCATTCCAATCTCGAATGTCTTGCACCCAAGTCACGCTTTCTAGCTAATAGATTGCTCACGCCAGGTTGATTCTGTTGCTACCGTAACTTCTCGCGCCCAACAACGGATAATATCTCAAGATGTAATGACATGTTTGCGTATCAACATTCTTTGACTGAGATTTGAAATTAATGTACTTATATTTTTTTCTCTTGTCTCAGTTCATTCCACACACCCTCCCTCCCCCTCCAGTCTTCATCCCTATTATTCACATCAATCCATTAATTGTTTGAAGTGACTCTGATTATATTCTTTAAGCTGTATGCTACATATTCCAGTGCTGAGGCCGACAGTTGGATTAGTTTTTTGCTTATGGCTGTAAGCCTCGTAGTCTTCGGTTTCATTAGAGGCTATAAATGTCTGCGGACAAGGACCGGGAAGTAATTCGGCCATATTCTTCTGAGGGAACTATTCGCTTAGAGTGATTTCTGTAAACCATGGAAAACCGAAATCTGGATGGCCCGGCGGTGATTCGAACCCGCGTCCTCCCGAATGCGAAACCAGTGCTTTACCGCTTAATTAGTATAGTATTGTTAGTACTAAAACCGTGCCATAGTGCCATATATTTTACAAAGAAAAATTATACTAATTAATGCGACTCGTCGAATCGCTTAAATGAAATGCATTACAATTATTTTTCTGACTTAAAATTCTGAAATATACGGCAGGATAGTATATAAGTGGAATTGTTGGTTTGATAGGAAAGAGACAGTTTATCGGAAATAAATTAGAACAAAACAAAGATTAAATTATATGAGGCAATTAATTGGAGTATACAGAGACGGACATTAGCTGTAGATAGAGATGGGTTGCTTCAAACCAGACAGAATAAGGATGCTTCGTAGTGTCATAAATCAAATTGTGGAATATTTGTGACTCAAAATCCTTATCGTAAAAAATATGTAGAAAAATACATACGAAATGCAAAATTCGACTCTGTTCCTAAGCTGTCATTTTACTGGTATACTGCAAGTTAAAATATTTACCCCTGCGTCGCTATTTATTTAAATCTTTTAGGGGAACCTCTAATGATCTTTCATTTCCCTCTTGCAACTGATGTAAAACGTATTTTCTCAGTAATTATATAATGTTAACAATGGAGGTCGCTTTCGTCTCCTACACTGCCGTCAATGACGTTTGTATTCAGAAGTAGTTCAACTAATTCAATAATTCTCTGAGTTGAAGATCTATCAACAGTGAACATGAGAAATATGTGACAACGAACCAGGTTCGAGCCCATGGGCTGGAGTCTCGATTGTTTAGGATTTTCCGTAATCGTCTATGCGAATGCTAGAACTGTTTCCAACTTTTACCAGTAATTAACACCAAACGTAAATAATACCGCTTACAAGAATCGCAGATGGTCAACCTTAGCTCTTACCTTAACGTAATAAGCAACTGCGGAAGAAATGGTCAACTAGTTTGGTATTCATTAACAAAGACACTGCTGTGAAAAAACCATACGTAACGTAAGATGAATATGATGTAGCAAAATATACCAAGGGATAGGAGCAGAGCGTTTCGTCATACCCCTGCGAATCTTACAAATTTCTTTCCCTGCGTCGTGAGTTAATTTATTTGTAAAATGCAAAACTGAACCTTCCCGTCACTATGCAAGAGGAAGGTGTTCTTCGGTTTTCTATTACCACGACTGTCGGTACATCAATATTTCTTCGAAAATTTGGTTCTTTAATCATAATGGCAAGAAGTTGATATGCAGCACGTTTAGTGACGTTCTAAATGTTATGAGTTGCTTTGGTAATTGGGAGAAATCTGCTGATTGCTGTGGTTATTACTTGGAATGAGTAGTCTATATGCGAGTCTCTTAGTATTATTCTGTCGCACTCGGATGAAGTATAGAAAGCTGGTCGTTCTACCACTGCGTTCAGTGGTGAATGAAATAATTCAGACGTGACGTTAACTAGCTTAAAAACCAAATTATACAAGCAGAGATACAAATTAGCCTCAAAAATTGTTTGCTTGGATACCTGTGTTTGAATCGGCCTGTATATAGATCAGACTTGACACTGCTGTTCACAGCCTTTTCTAGTTATCTTACCAGATTGTTTAAGTCGATTTGAATTAATTGTCGCGTTGTTCCTGTATGTTAAAATAAAATTTTAGTTTATATATTTTTTCATATAACTGAAATGTTCTGAATTCATCCTAACAAGCAATACAAAAGATAGCGACATGCAAAGGTGACTAAAATCAATCCTCTTCAGAAGTAAAATGCAGCATTTTGAAAAGAGAATAATTCTGGCCGACTTGATGATAACATAAATTTCGAGCTTCGGCGGATCATATTGGAAGGTTTGATAAAATAGTGAAACGGAAAACTGTTTTTGTAGAAGTTTCTTCCCTTACTCTGATGTTTTAAGTCACGTGCACGTTACAAGCCCTGGGAAATTCCCTTCCAGCAAATTTTGTTTTCCTACAAATACTCTATTTCCTTGCTTTTATTCGTTCCAAAAATGCTAATTATATTTTCACTTCCAGTTTTTGTATTAAGCTCCATAAACACTGTCGCTCTGTAATGTTGATTTGGTGTTTTATGTTTTGCAATAAGTTTTGGGGTTACATGCGACGAGTGCCTAGTCAACTGAAAATGCAAGAAGTCGATCTTGGACGCTAATGATCCCGCTGTCGACGCGCCCTAAAGCAACAAAAACAACAACCGGGATATATTTTAAGTTTATATTGACCAGGAAGCAAACCAGTTTTATTTGTGGTGGATGCACCAACGATAGCGCAGATAAAGAAAAATTATAGCTTGCAACCAAGGATAGTGCTCACTTTTGTTCCTCGGGTGACAGGGTCAGCAAAATTGAGTAGTTTTGCCTTCTATTTGGGAACAGTGTGTCTTGCACCGTATGTAGTTTGTTGTAGCATTTGTATACCGTGTAATTCTCTGCCAATTCTTTCGGTTCCACAGGAACATTCGCCTGAAGTGAGTGTGGATAACCGAGTAAAAGTAATCTGTGTACGCTGGGAGATTCGAAACGCGTTCTGTGTAGCTCATGCCGATTATAGAGAAAGTTTATCATCCTAGATGGAACTTCCAGATGACTTTCTATGATCGGATGGATACAAGAGTCCTACAGCTATGCACAACAAAATAGGAATTAAAGGCGTGTCGATAATGTAATACAATGTAAAAGAGATTTTTCTTCATGAATTCTGATATATTTGATGTGGTCACATAAAGAATCGTGACAATACAGTGGGTGAGCGGTAATGATCGGACCTTGCATTCGGGAGGATATGGGTTCAAAACTCTTCCGGCCATACAGGTTTTGCGTCTTCTATGGTTTACAAAATCCTTCCAGATGAATGATTCCCTCAAAACTAAGGTGGCAGATTTCCTTCCCGTTCCTTTTTCGCTATTCTTTTCCGGTTTCAATGAGTTTTTTTACCTATGGCTTTACGCCTCGTCGACGTCTAGGTCATTAGGGGCGGGATGGGATTGGGGACAAGGAAAGGGAAAGAATTCGGACATGAACTTTAGAAGGAAGCGTTCTGGCATTTGCCAGAAGTGATTTGGAGAAACCATGGAAAACCCAAATCTGGATGCCCGGACAGGGATTCGAACAAGAGTCCTCCAGAATGTGAGGCCAGAACGTTACCGTTCTCCCTCCACTCTCGGTGTTTCAATGGTCCCGAAATCAAGCCCTTAAATTCAATGTAAAATCCCAGAATCACAAACAAATCGCTATAACGCACACAAAGGATAATTTTACAAAATATTTAAATATGGAAAACAAGTCGGGAGCTACGGCGTTACTGATACAATTTCCAAATTACCACATTGTTTGTAACGACAGTCGTTAATTCGACTGGTTTCTCTTGTTTGAACAACGTACACATTTGTGTTTGAAGGACTCCGTCTGCGGGGTGCAGGAAGTAACGGAAGAGGCACTATGTAAGCGGAATGCGTAATAGGCACGCAGTCTGTCACGTGACAGCTCTTAAACAAACTACGCTGATCAAAATACTTCCATTTTATTTCATGACCGGGAATTGTGATGAAAATAAAGGATTTGCCGGAGAAATGCAGTGAATGTTCGGTCTAATAGTTTCGTCAAATTGCATCTGTGCAGTTACCTGTTGTAGGTACCATTATGTAACCGTTTAATTTAACTCCTGATAACGAAACCAGGCTTAGCTGTCAAAACGGTGTTTTGATGAATATTTCCGGTGAAGACTGACCGGACAGGATTAATAATTTTGCCGCTGTTGTTCAAATATAGTAGAGCTACGATTGCAAGATAATTTGAAAAGAATGTATCCTTCCTTAGTGTTCATATTTCCATGTTGTAACTCAGTGAATTTTACTCACAAGTGATCTGACAAATTGTGTAATTTTCATTTGCTTTCAACGCTGTTGTTATTAGCCAGGTATAGCATTATATTAGTTTATCTGACTCCGTCCTTTCCCGTAACATCTCTTCGGAGTTTCAATCCTTTGTGAAGGTGGGATGTTAGTGAGTAAAAATTGCACTTAAGAGCGACGATTCGATTCAAAACACAACTGCTTAGTTTTTCTAAAATATACAGAATAGTCTTCTGAATTGCTGTTTTTGCGGTGGGATAGTGAGACAGGTGTGTATCTCAAAGGCGAAATAAGATTCCTTATCGTCAATTAAGAACTGTTTTCGCGACTAGAACCAGTATTCTACGAGCATATATCGCTTAGGACTATCTTTCAGCAAGTCATTACATGATCAACTAAACTGCTTCATCATTTATTTAAGAGAGTAATAAATAAAATCAAATATCGTGTGAAAAGCGTTCTCCTGTAATTCAAATTTTAATTTTATTCCTTAATCAAGGGGTGGCTGCGGTAATACGCTGCGAAATGTTTTCTCCAGATCCCGCAATACCATCAACCCAAATGAGGAGTTAGACCTCGTATGACAAGTAGCAATATTATTTTGACCATTAATTTGCAAGGTGCGATTGTAAAAATATTTTTTTCTACCTGAAAAAATAATGAAATGTATCAGACTCGTCTCAGGAAATAAAAAGTCCCTGCCTTCAAAAGAATTAGGTCAATCAGAGCAAGGGTTAAAAGTCTAACGAATAGTCACTAAATTTTTTTATAATTTGGATATACCAAAATTGTCATACAACGCTCGTTGTTTCACTTCTGATGGGAGTTTTAGAGTAAAAATATTTCAAAATATTTTGATTTAAAAAGGTAAACTGTCAGTTTCAAGGAATAGTAACAGCGGGTGGAAAAGTCCAGATTTAATTTTGACTCTACCCAAACCTGGCCGATTATTCAGGCATACTACTAGGCGATTTGAATGCAAATAGCCCGCTTAGGACCCGCTTAATTTGCGCGTGTCAAGTACTGAATATTCTGATCGAAGGAGTTACTTCCCTGGTATGGGAACGAGGGTGCAGTGTACTCCAGATTGTACAGTCCTGAAAAGGAAAGAGTTCTTAAAAACTAAAATCAGAAGAACATTAATATTTGTATTAGTTATACATTCGAAGTGTCAGTATAATTTCATGCAGTATTAACTTCAATTTTTACTATTAGCCATTACTCGACCCCGTTAATACTCTAATGCTGGGAACTGTTATACGGGCAATTATGAGGATGTCCTCGTAAGTGATGTAACCCGTTCTTGATCCACATCCGCAAGGTAACCTGCACCGTGGGCTGTCCCACCCAGTGACCTTGCCGACTCTGACTAAGTGAAACCATAACGTGTACAGGAAACGGCTCAGACTGCGGAACTTGGATATTTTAAGGTTATTTGCTATTTGAGTGGGAATACACGTCTATCCTTTTGACTTGACTTCCATAATGTTATAGCACTGCAGACGAGCTCTTGAAAAAAGCGCCGTAACCGGTTGAAGCGGATATTGTACTCAGTTCAGCCAATATAGATCTGAGAATAACTAGCAAATAGATAATTTAAAAGATATATATATTTCGAGGACATCACGGCTACGACGTTAAAAGGCACTCCTGCATATATTTAGCCCGGTCGTCAACTGGCACCAAATTCGTCTGACAGACTGTTCGGGCGAATATGACAGCGTAATCCCGAGACGGGAAAAGGCATTGTCATGCATCCACTGGACATGACCTGCTCGGCCGAATACAGCCGAAAACGGCAGAGTGAGGGACCGATCCCATTGAAATTGTATTAGTCGGAAGTATTCGGCCGAATGTCAAACGCATGTTGCGCTCCTAATAAACAAGACTTCATTTTTTCTTTTATTTGATCTTGATTTGTATTTTTTCAAACTCTATCTTACAGTGTGGTGCTACGTAATCACTATAAATATTTTAATAAACATATCTACGGAAAGGGCAATTATTGCAAGTGCGTCTACGCAGTTACAATAATTATTTTATTAAAAATATGTATTTGAATTTCGCACTGGAATATTCTCAAACGATTATCGGGACATTTTTTCGGGACTGCATTTAGGCATAGGCTATATGGGCTGCAGCCTATGAGCCCACATTACAAAAACAAAAGTTGCTTGTTTCTTATAATTCTTGTTTTTGCATCTTTTTTTTTTCTTGTGTATTTGTTTATTTTTAAAATTGAAATATTGACTTTTGCTAAATTGGTAAAATGAACATAACTCTCAGCTTCGCATTCTTCTATAATTTTCCAGAACGATGTTAATAAATTGTCTTTAATATCTTAATGATTTTCAATTGTTTTGATTTTATCTCAATTCTGTATTTTTCTAGATACGATATATGAAAATATTCTACAGTTAAATAATAAATTTCAAATGTTTATTTTAGAATTTTGGTTAGAAAATTACTATAAAATGACAGGTTGAAGTTCAAATTATTTGCGGGGCTGGGCATGCATCACATGTTCAGCCCAAGAGTCTACACATCCTAAATATTTCGCGAAGGCAAGGTAAAATCTATTTTTACGAAATGTAAGTCACTATAAATTTTATAAAAACACCCCGTTCGCTTGATGTTGAAGCAACAATGACGGATCGGCAGTATGTGTCGGACGTTATTCGGCCGCAGTGGACGAGATTAATCGGACGAGCTGGTCGGCCTGTCAAATCGGACGAATGCGGTCGGACGAAATTCGGTTCCATTGAGCGACCGGCCTTAACTTCAGCCATAAGCATGCCAAATATCAAGATTAGTAAACGCTCGGATACGAAATTCGGACCGAGCGGGGCGGTGTAACGGCTAGCGTTCTCGCCTCGCATTCGGGAGGACGGCGGTTCGAATCCCCGTCCGGGCATCCAGATTTGGGTTTTCCATGGTTTCCCCAAATCACTCCAGGCAAATGCCGGGATGCTTCCTTCAAAAGGCAATGGCCGAATTCCTTCCCATTCCTTGCCCCCATCCTTGCCCCCCATCCTTTCCCGTCTCTAAAGACCTCGATGTTAAAAAAGAGACGTAAAGCAGTTAAAATAAAAAAAAAAACGAAATTCTGGATGATGAGGGTTCAATCTCCCACCAGAACTTCCCAATTTCGGTTTCCTATGATTTCCTAATATCACTCTAGGCAAATGCCATGATCGTTCCTTGAAAAACAATAGCCGAATTTCACCTTATCCCTAGCCCATAACCCTTTTCTACCTCTGAAGTCAACCGAATATATAGTTTTAGGAACTATTGTTCGTTTAATTTTTTTGTATCTGGTTACTGTCTAATCTGGAAATCGAGAATACGGTTTTGGATAGTGTCCAGAACTTTAGATGAATGAGGGTATGGTTCCATAAAATGGATTGTTGTGATTTTGTGACGTTACATAGTCTTAAAAAAAAAAAAAAAAAAAAAAAAAAAAAAGTGTGGTACACGCATTATGAAAATTATTTTAATGTTGCTACCGAGCGTGGTGGGTGGGCGCATTCAGGAGGGTATGGGTTCGAATCCCCGTCCGGCCATCCAGATTTGGGTTTTGTATGGTTTCCTCAAACCACTCCAGCCGATTGCCGGGAAGATTCTTTTAAAAGGAGATGGCATAGTTCCTCTCAGTTCCTTGCTTTCAGTCCTTACCCGCCTCTAATGACCGTGACGTCGACAAAGCGTAAAGCCATTACCAAAAAAAAAAAAGGAAACACTTCAGTGCTGCTTGGAATTATCCCACTGCCTTCTAATAAAGAACGTGTATTTATTGAGGGCTAAATTGAATGAGTATATTTGATTATAATCATAATTAATTGAGATACCGATTTCTAAATTTGCTCGTTATTATGTTTGTAACGTAATCATCGGCAGAATCCATGCAAATAAAAATTGTCTGTATATTCCTTTGTGCGCTGACCAATATGTAGAACTCTACATTGGTTTATATATATAGGCATTTGGACATTTCTGCCATACAACCATCTCCAAGTGTGTTTCTTCAGACGTGTACGAACTATATTCTAGTCATTGCCGTTTTACTCCGATGGGGACAACACAGAATGTACACATTTAATTAACACCACCCATGCCCTCGGCCGGACTCGAACCGGCGACCTTGGCAGTGCGAGGCAAGCTCGCTAGTCACTACGCTACCAGGGCCAGTAACGTCGAACACATTCACGAACTAAACTTTTTTCGACGTGGGCATGATTGGCACGATTTTCCATCAACTCTTATTTTAGAAACATTTTCGTATATTTGGACTGTTTCATAATTATTTTATTCCACGCATTGTATAAACAAATTATATTAACCAGGACTTTGAACTGTACAACACCCCTCTTCCAAACGGAGACTGCAGTGTTGCTATTCTAAAGCTATTGTCACGTTTAAATATGCAATACCCAATAGTTACAGACAAGAACTGATATCGACATCTCGGCGACATTATTTGAAATGGCTCTTCATTTTCAGCCTTTACCTTATGATGCGAAAGAAGTTTTTATTTCAAAAATAGTGATTTAATTAGGGATTACAGTGCTTGTTTGATCTTCAGCTCTAAGGAATTAAGTTACTAAAGCAGGAAAACACTTCCCACAATTATTAAAACTGTTACATTTTTAGGTTTTATGATTTCGGTAAAGCTAAAAATGTTTGTCGCTCTATTTGACTCTGAAGATGGAAACTATAGAATTTTTCCGTAGTTATTTACATTTTTAATATAGCTAAACTACTTCCTCAGTCAATAGGAAAATAATACAAATAGCAGCAACTGACAAAACTTGTAAATATTTTGCACAGTAATCCTTGCTTTCTCATTCCGATAAGTAGACTTCATGGCAACTGGGACACCTGCGCTAACGTACAAACAGAGATGCTAACTGTAGACTCTTAGAGCAAACATATCATTAACGAGTCTCCCAAACTCGATCTTCAAATGTCCTTCGAGACTTCTGTGACATATCTATCACCAAAGTTTAACTAATTGAGGTATTAAAGCTATCGAAAAAAAAAAAAATCTTTTCTTGCTTGGATAGTTAAAAATTAATATATATATACCAAGAGTTGTAGCTGGTACTCCGAGTGATTTGATCAAGGCAGAAGTGCCATTCGATCAACAGCAGCTGATTCTAAGTCTTAAGAACGCACATTTCATGTCTTGAATGTCGCTGCTGGTATGTCGGTTTAAAAAGCAGACCCTCTTCTCCTGCCATAAGTCGATTTTTACCGTTAGTCATTTCGGAAACAGTATAAACACGGTCATCTTTTAGTTGCACCACATAATGGCTGTAAAAGTAATTACTGCACTGTTTAAATATTACGCGGTTGTAGATTCTTGCTGTTATGAGTAAGAAACTATTGTAAAAGACTGTTAGCATTATTTATATTACTTAAATTGAAGCCGTATATTAGTTAATTTAGCAGTGAATGCTTAGGTGTAATATGTTTCTAGGTAGTGAGTAATTGCAACCGTGTAAGTTCGCTTTCAGCTTGTCTGAGTGGTGAAGGTGTACCTGATGGAGGAATCACGCTGGCTGGATACATCTCCAGTTAACCTTGTCAGAGGTCAGATGGTAGAAGGTAGGGCTCCTCTCGCGTAGTTGCGCTTTCAAGGATAAGCACACCCACAGCCTCCAGCGAAGTACACATGTTGCATGATCTTCTGCGAGAGCAGAGAATGTATAATCTCTCGTGAACCATTCTAAAGCTTTTGCGAATGAAGGTAGTGAATAAAATACGCTGCAGATAAGTTTTATCGCCCTCAAGCATCACGTTTCAAACCATAAATACCTTGTCTTTTCTTCCCGTATTCCGTCTTTTGATACTCTTTACAACTGTTGCATACTTCAGCATAATTCATCAACGGCAGTCAACATCCTTCTCGTTTCTCGTTTATTCTTCCAATTAATACATTACCAGTGTACTTTGAGGTACGATCAAATTTTATGCTAACTTTGATTCTGATAATCCAGGAATTTTCTCGTCTGTCCGACCCTCGTCAATGACCTTCCATAATTTATTCTCTAAATCAAACCGTTATTTACCACATTCTGCCGCGACTACATCTCAAGGGCCTTGAAATTTGTTTTCATTTTCCTTTCCTCTCTCTTCATCATAAGTTTCAGGCTATAAATGAAGCATTTAATCGTTCTTTTACTAAATCCTTCAATTGTTTGATTTTGCTGCATTTGGAAGACGATATTTTAATTCAGCTTGATCAACTTGCATGTTAAAAATTTTTTGAAATTTTAAAACTACTAATTTTGAGTATCTAATCTACTGATATCAATAAATATGCAGCTTCTTAACGAATTATTATTACCATTTTGCATGTTTAAATGACTAGAGAAAAAATCTAAGATACGGTACACTGTCGTGATCGTTGTTGAATAAACGTATTAGGCTATTCAATTGACATATGGCTAGCTCAAAAACTTGATAGTAGTAATCTTACTTCCTCTCACAACACGCACAAAATTCGTCGGCTTCAGGTGTAAACATTTTAGTAGTTTTCCCATAACATCTCCAAAGTCGAAGCCGAGAACATTTGACACCACATTTCATGACTAAAGAACAATTTTACAGTAACAATGTTTTATCCCTTGATGACATCAGAAAGTAAACTATCCGCTTATCTCAGAGATGGCAAAGGATGGTCTTAGGTGTTACTGCCAAAATGTGGGACGATTTCTCCTTTCACAGAAGTTAGTGCAAGACTTGCGCGAATCGGTAGATGATTACCAGCTTTCTTAGCCGCATAATTTTACCTGCGATGCAACAAACGGCTTAGTTTCCTCATTTTCTTGAAAGAGGACGTTGTGAAGGGCTTATTTAAATTATATATAACACTAGCCCCAAAGTCCGTCAAAAATGACGGGTTGAATAGAGCGTTCTGACAATTCATTTTATTTTATTTTTCAGTTGTATAACTAAACAGAATTGTTATAAATAAAGGTCAATGTAATTCCTTGTCCCTTGGGCTGTAGCAAAACAGTTATCAGCTTGGTTCAGGTTGCATTTCAGCCTTACAACAAACTCCGCTAATATTTCTTCTAGAAAAATCTAAGCTGCAATCACACGTGAATTAATACATTCCCTGTAACTCATGTTAATGTTATCATGCCTCGCGATATAAGCTTGCTTCAAAATTTTTTCAGGTTCTTGTATCTTAATCTTTTTGTTATCCGTGATACAAATCAATGTTTTAACGGCTGACAGTTTACGTGTGGCTGAAATAATGATCCCAGTAATATGAAGTTAGTGAAAACTAAAAATAAATCTTAACTACTTACGTTAAGCCATGTAATATTACTTTCAATTGTGGTGTAGCGCTCATAGATAGCGTTAAATTTGGAACTAATTTCATTCAAATCAAATAATGGTTTCATCAAAAAGTAGCAAGTAAAAATTAATATGTCGATTTAAACGAAATATAGACTTTTCTTTCAGTGTTCTGGCAATTTATTTTGTAAAAGTTCTATTTAGTTAAGCAATGTAATTCCTCATGCCTTGCGCTGTATCAAAAACTTTGTCATCCTGGCCCAGGTAGCATTTCAACCTAACCACAAACAATGCTAAACTTGCCGCCAGAAAAACAATAATTCAGTCACAGGAATATTAATACATGGCGATATAAATTTGATCAAAAAACTTCAAGGGTTTTTACACTTTTCTTTTTTGTTATCCGTGATCCAGATCGATATTACAACGTTTGAATGGCTAACACAGCTACATGTTGCTGAAATAATAGCCTAGTAATATTTCTCGGCGAAACTAAAGGCAATTAAAATGAATCTTATAAACTTACATTATTCCACGTAATATTTGTTTTATTTGTAGTGAGGATGCATAAATCGTGATCAGTGTGCAACTATTTCCGTTCAAACGATTTAATAATTTCAATAATAGGAAACAGTTTAAATTATTTTTTAAAAAAGAACTAAACTATTCATGCCCTCTGCTGTAACGTAAAATGTTTGTTGGAATTTTTACCCATGCTAAGAAACAATCTAATCAAAACTTTCGCTAACGTTGATGGTCGAAACTTAAAGCTTTTATCTTACATATCTATGGACAAATAATTTAAGGAATACTTCTGTGTATCAAAATAATATTACGTAAATGTAAGCATCTAATTGTTGATATGTCGATTTAAACGCAATACATTCTTTTATTTCAGTGTTCTGTGAGTTAATTTATTAACGGATGCTTAGAAATGTTATTAAATAAAGTGCATAACCAAAAACAGTGGCGTAAAGAGTGACGTCATAGGGCGATATAATAGTGACATGGCGTGACAGGTGACGACATAGATGACATTTGCTTACTATAATATTAGATTTTCGCCTGTAATTGTACTACTCTGTAGAAAGATGCTCCGTAAATTTAATTTTTACCCACCTGATTATCTATGGGATATATCAGTGTTATGAATTTTACTACTTTCCTTACTACCACTTGTCTAGTTACGTATACCGAGGTCATTGCTGCAGAATTTGACTGTAGCGCAATAACCTCGTGTAATGTGCACATCGGATGTTTTTAACCGCTTCCGGCTGGGTGATGAAAATGCGAATGCCGGGATGGTTGCATGGCCGAATTCCTTCCCATTCCTTGCCCCCAATCCTCTCCCAGCTCTAATGACCACGATGTCGACGATTCGAATAATCCGAACCGCCAATAAAGATGAAAATGCACCGTGTGTCATTTAACTCGTGTCGATTCAGTAAACTACGATGGTACCGTGTAAACCTACGCCCGACAATTTCCTTGGCCAAAAATATAGATCATAGTGGAGCTAATTTCCAAAGATTTCATGGAAGCCATTTAATAGACTCTGTTTACTTCAAAGGTATCTGCCTTTTGAAATCGAATGTAATTTTACTTTAAGTGTAATTTCAAGAACTTGGTGTCTTTAGCGTAACGAGACCATACTAGCACTTATTGTAGGTTAGTGATCGTGTTCTGGGTATAGTCGTGGCTCTAGTATGGTTGCTAAGTCACGAGTTTAGTATAAATACTCAACACTTAAGGTGGAATTGAACAGAGTAATAGTGACAGATGAGTTTTTAGGTACAAAAATTAAGTTCATGTTTAAGGATCATCATTATACAATCTGGTACAGATAAAGTTCATATTCCAACCATTTTCACCCAAACGGTTCGCTCCGTAAAATTCGAAGAATTTATGTTTGAATTTCATGGGACTTAGAAGTTTTAAATAAGAGAGAATCTCTCTATTTAGAAAATTCATTATAAAAGATTATTACATTATAAATAAACTTTACAGCAGCGACTGGTGTACGTGTCTACCACATGTATATCAAACACTCTGCAACCTATTACACAATAACACTATCTTAAAAGTGGAATAAAGGGTGGATAAATTTGATTGATTTTATGTATTGTAAAATACCAGAAAGGGAACATAACCGCCAAGATTTTTTCAAAGTTTCTAAACTTTAACCCGGAGAAGTACGTTCTAATAATAATAAAAAAAAATATTGCTTTTGTAGCGTTCAGTTTTAATGCAGTGGTTAGAGTATAGCATCTTGTATGACCAACTTCTGGAGTTTTGACATTTTTGGAATAAAATGAAATTAAGAATTCTAAAAACTGTCGCCTGTAAAGCAGTATGTTTAGCACCAACACGGATGTTTCAAAAAGTTTCGGAAAAGCAGGAAATTTTTATCAACAGTGCAGTAATACCCAATGAACTGTTCACGGGTGAACCGCCGGATTGTTTTGAAAACACGATATTTCGACGACTAGCTCCGCCGTCTTACTCATGTGTGGAAACGTCTGTACAGGTTGGCTGATCGACGGGTACTAAGACAGCGTTGTACCTATGACGGCTCCATATTTGTGTCCGAGGGCCGCAACGAAGTTCTACGTGCATGCTCACAGGCAGCCGGCCGCCGGGCGTGCACAGATCTGTTGAGGGTATATAAGTGCGGCACATGAATAAACGAAACTAAATACCAACCAATTACTTTTTCAACAAGAATTAAAATTCTCGCTGTAAAATTTCATATAAAAGAGTTGGAATTAAATTTGGTGAATGAAGTCAAGAACTTGGGAGTGCGACTAGACAGAAAGCTCACGTGAGGTAAACACATAGCTGACATAAAAATAAAATAGTGAGCAATACTAGCCGGCCTCTTCCCCTGCTGAAATTTTACGGCCTATCCACCGAGACAAAACTCCACCTTTACCGTGCTATTATCCAGCCCACATTCCGTTGTGAGGCGGAGTTGTGGAACATGGTGGCCGACTGTCGTGTAAAGAAAATTCAAACACTGGAAGACAGCGCTGCACACTTTCTTGGACGCAACTAGGTTTCTGAACAGAAAAATCAGAAAAAACCCTCTGCTTTCCAACATTGGCTGAGACAATAAGGCAAAATATAAAATCGTCTTCCAAAAATGTTATCTCTCCCAATAAGATTTAATCGCAGAAATAGACGAGTCTGAGGAAATGCGAAATGCATAGAGACCAAAACTAATCATAATGAGGCAATACCGTAATTACTAGCCCCAGCCCCCACAATCCCAAGTCCTCGCCCTAACAGTTATGCGTATATAACAATAATTCCTCCAATAATGTTAAGTAGGCCATTTCATACAGCTATTACCGTCCATTAGAATAATTAGGTTAAAATTCTCTTCATTTAGGTCCCCTTGTAAATAAACCCCAAATAAGCTTAGAACAAAAAATAATAAAATTTTAAAAATCCAAAAATATCTTTGAGGCAAGTAACAGTTATATTTAAAACAAACTAGAACTAGATATGTTAAAATTTAACCTGGCTAAAGAAAGGAAGACGGGCTTTGCCCAATCAGATGACAACACAAGACATGACTTAAGCAGAACTTTTGTCAACATACCTACAAGCGACAACAGTAGGAGCCACCCTGGGACTATTTAAGACAACGTAGCTACGCTACGCCGGATGAAGATACCGCTGTCTCAATACCTGTCTCCACACATCAGGAAGACGGCGGAGCTGGTCGTCAAAATATCGTGTTTTCAAAACACAATCCGGTGGTACACCCGTGAAGAGTTCATTGCAATCGTACGTCGGGATAGTCTTCGTTCTTATGTGTAGTAATATTTTTATTTTATTTTATGAAAAATTTAATTACTAAACATTCTGAAAGACGTTTAATTTCATTCAGTAACTAGCTGGAGCTCACGACTTCGTGTTTGTAAAGAATTTTGATTGATAGCTACCGACATCTAACCACTATAGTGCAGGATGGGAGACTCGAGGCTAATACAACACACAAACTCCAGTGAGTAGTCTGCGCTATGTAGTTGTGGCTGCAAAGCGAAATATAGGAACAAACACGTCTTTGGTCGAAATATGAAAATGTCCCATTTCGACCACTTTCAAGCACCATATCTCCCACACCTCCACAGCTACCGGCATTCGGTCAACGTTGTGCACGATGGGAAACTCGAGTCTACTACCATACACACACACCAGTGGTCTGCGCTAGGTAGTTGTGGCTGAAAAGTGAAAAATAGGGACACACACGTCTATATATATATATATATATAGGGCGTTCGCCGGAAAACGCTACCCTCCCAGTCTGTTGCCGTCGGCAACTTGCTCGGACAGTGGCGCCAGCAACTCCCGCCACACGGCACCGTGAATCACCGCACTGTTTAACACCTCCGCTGCCCCAACAGTGCAGTGCAGTGACCCTTACATTGTTAAGAACGGTTTCTTTGCATTGTAGCTAGTTTGTGACTTCAGTCTCTTATTAATCAGTGTTGTGAATAAACGTTTCTTTCCGGTTTGGCTGGTTTGGGGCTTCATACTCTTACTAATCTGTACCGTGTTTGAGTGTGAGTAAAATTATGGTACGTTACAGTTTGCAACAAAGAATATTTCTCTACGATACATATGTGAAGAAGAAGTCGTTTAAAAAGTGTCGCAGTAAATTTCGTCGCGAATATCCTGGCGCTTTACTGCCGGCTAAATCAACAATTCTGCGTCTGGTTAAAAAAGTAAGAGAAACGGGTTCATTTTTTAACAAAAAGAGGCTGTCGGACAACCGTATTCTCACAGAGGAGAAAATTGACGATATCGCTTTTCGACTAGAACAGTCACCCAGTTAGGGCAGCGTGTGTCTCGAAATATGTTCAGAAGATGTGAAATGTGCATTACACAAGAGGGTCAACACTTCCAGCATCTTTTATAAGGTAAGCTAATGAATTACGTCACATTTAAATGCTTAGCACATACAAGTTTATGAAGTTTATGAAGCGTAATTATTATGAAATAGTCCGCGGCCGACGGTCGAACAATGCCGGAAGCTGACCGCTCGCTCGCCGGGAGCAGTTTCTTCCTTGTAGCGCTAACAGTGGGTTGCGTATCCCGGCGAACGCCCTGTATATATATATATATATATATATATATATATATATATATATATATATATATATATTACGTGCACGGTGTAATTTCAGATTGAATTTACTTCTGTCATGTTGCAAAGCAAGACAGCAGAGATTGAAAACCGTATCTATGTTTAGTTATTCTTCACGCTATTTGCTGCTATACCCCATAAAAAAATTTAGTTAAAAATTTTGCGTTTTGTTATTCTATCCTTCCCCGTTAGGGAGCGTCCATAAACCACGTAATTCCATTTTGGCTTCCTGTGAGCCCCTCAACAACCCTCCTCCCCCCACGTAGCACGTAGCCTTTTTCCCCTATTGATTCCAGAAGACATTTTGTACTGTTTTCTCTTGTCTATCATAAATTACATACGGGGATAATTAAATGGCGGAAATAAATATTCACAAGCTGTTGTGTGTTCTGTATCTCATTTTAACTGTGACAAATAATATGAACGAAAAGCTTCGTGGCCTGGCTCGGAACCCCCTCCACGTAGCCCAACGTAGCTTCCCAGCCAACCCTTCCTTTCCCCCTCCCCCCCAGACCAAGCCACGTAGTTTATTCACACTCCCTTAGTTCCAAAGATAGCTATAAGGATCAAGATGTTTATGGAAGCAAAGTTCTAGAAATGAGTTGACGCTGGTAACATCCACTGATGCTTCTGATCTTAGAGCTGGAGTAACCTTGGTGCTGGAGATTGCGTGTATACGTACGAAGGAGCCTCGTGCCATAAAAGTTGTCAGTCGGCTGCCTTGTGTTACGACACTTCCAGTTCCCAGGCCTCTACGCAAGCAGAGTCCTCAATATGCCTGGATGTCACCCTTCAGTGCCCGCGCGACCCGCTACTGGATATTCACGGATTCTAATGAGCTCCCTTCATTTTCCACCTTGAAGCCGACTGCAGATCTCGAGAATTTCTGCGCAGATAATTATACAGGAAGCACTCGGGCCGTGAAGTTGTTAGCGCGATGCCGTAAGATGAGAAATTCAGCTTTAAATGGAAACGCTCTTTAAAAAGTAGTAACTCCGTTATATTGTCTGCCTCGGGACTTCAGTTTAATAGTCGCGAATCACGAGTATTAATCAAATCTTCTTTCGGAATTTTAACGAGTTCTCGAATCATTTCTGTAATAGAATTATGTAAAAAGCATATTAGCGCCAACATAAAATCTTTTGTTTCAGAAAGAGGAATATTTTAGTATTGAATACAGATTTAGAAATGAGAATTTTCTATGTTTCCAGATAAACGCTTTATAGAAGTGAAACATGGTTTATTGAAATACAGTATCTAAAAGGAGAAGAACATAAATTATAATTTGTGAAGCATGTAATTGATGACAGATTTAATAATTTATACAGAGATAAAGAGGGAAGTAAAGGTTAAGAAATAATGGAGGATTGCCTCAAAACGATTGACTAAGACCAAATACATTTCGCCTGTCTTATTTTGCACATAGAAAGGTTAGACATAGTGACAACGAAAACGTGCTATTTATAGATAAAATACCTTGATAACAGGTACGGAACTGTAACTAATCACTACCAGGAATGGGAACATGAAGAAAAATGTTGATGAAAAAACATTATAGAAGAATTTTGTTCCCAGAGTAACGTTTTTAAACCGTGTAGGATTGATTACAATACTAAACACTTTCAGGGAACATTTGTACAAAACAAATAGTAATCTTATAGAATATGAATAAAGAAGGTAGAGTGTGGTTGTTACGAGGGCGTGAGGAGTTTGGTTCAGGGTATGGATCCGAAGAATTAAAGAAACTAGTTGGGAAATCTATAATACGATAACATGTATTTGATAAAAGCGAAAACGCTTGGCAGAAACCAATCAGTCGATTGAACATGTCCTCGCGAAACTTTGAATTTCTCGCTGATGGCGTTGGAAAACAGGAAGTTGACACCTGTACGAAGGATCCTGGTCTCTGGTATGCCACCGTAAACAGGATGTGGCTGGAACAGAACTTTCACCATTCTGGTTGTATTGTGTCTCTTCCTCGGGACATCATCTTACACTTGCTAACGAGAAAACTGTTTACTAACGCATTCTGCGACAGAACGTTACTGAAGGAAAGTAGCAGAACTGTTTTGTGAAAGCTCGATACCCGAACGCAGGGTCGGCGTTAGGTGGGGGGGTAAGCGGCCCTGCCCGAACGTAGCAGACTGCAGGCCATCCAGTCTCAGATAACATAGTGGCCATTACTGTCATCACTGCAGTTTTTAAACCTACTTGTAATAATGATAGAGATGTTTCAGTCTCTGCAGCTCTGACATTGATGATTTTCTTGGTCTTAATTTTAAATTGAATAAAAAAGAGATAGCATGCCAGCTGTAAGTGTACTCAGCTGTATCACTACATATATAAATCTGTAATAAGCAGGGTTCTTCGTTGAAATATCACCGCAAAAAAGTAACTAACCGATTAGGACGCGGTTTCCACAGATTGAAAGTTGATAAGATTTACGACTCGGCGTGAACATTGGCCGGGGGAACAGTGATCTGTTTGTAACGTGAACAGATACCAACCAAAGATAATACTACATCCAAAAGAAACATTTGGATTCTGTTAGTAGTGTTGGTAACCATGTAACTTTGGTTGCTTATTTCTTCAATTTTTTTAAAAAAAAAAGTGCCATGTTAAAATGCACGTAAAACGCAGGGAAATCCTTTCCGAGATCTGGTACAGCCTCCGACATATGAAAATAGCTAGGACCATGGAACATTCTTTCATGGCATTTAGTGAGATATATTTTTGGAGTGAAAACCTCTATTGGAGCGTTTGGCGATGTTTCGACGGAGGTAAATCTGAGTTCGCGACTTCGTCACCGACATGCTGTGACATGTTACGCGTAGCGTGTTGCATGCTTTTTGGATGGTAAAATCTTTTGAGTTCGCGTTACCAACATGCTCTTATCGACAGTATATCTTTAGCTATAAGTATGAAGTGTTGCGATTGGACAGCAGTGGAAGTATAGATTATCCCTATTTCAAATACATAAAAATTATTATTTTTTTGACAATTTTCTACATACAAATAAACAGTTTTTATCCAATTTTGATGGATACATACGTATACATATACTTTAAAACAAATAGAAAAACACTCTTTACGATTGATTTATAAAACCTAAACCCTATCCTCCTTTCCTGCCTCATCATAATTTCTGTCAACGTTGATCATACAAACCCAAAGTTCTTATCTGAATTTGATAGTACTTAACACACGTATACTACAAAACAAGGCTGTCTGGTACATTCGGGAGGACACGGGTTCGAATCCCTCCATGCGAATGTCTGAATGCTTCATTCGAAAGGACATGGCAGAATTCCTTCTCGTCCCTTGCCCCCAGGCCTTTCCTGCCTCTAATGACCTCGACCTCGACGTTGACGTCAAAGAAACGTAAAGTCGTAAGCAAAACAAAACAAAAAAAAAAAGGCGGTCTGGTAGCTCAGCGGTTAAGACGTTTACTTCCGAAAGTTTCTCTCTCCGGTCCCGGGTTCAAATCCCGTGGTGAGTAGGAATTTTTAGGATGTATCTGATTACATGAGCTACCCCTAGATCTTTCGTGGTTCTGATTGCACATTAAACTGCAGGCCCCTGAGGAAAGGAACACGATAGCTTGGTACATCTCCTTCGGAAAGATTCGACCAACCTTCGGGTTGTGGACTGCTAAGTTAGATTTTTAGTTTTTGAGGTGAAATCTTCTTTAGGCTCATAGGTGATTTTTGGATGGGTAAAATCTTAAGAGTTCGTCACAGACATGGTAATGTTAACAGTATATCTCTAGCGGTATGGTGCTCAGTAGTTAAGGTGTGTGACTGGGGAACGAAAGGTTCCCGGTTCGAATACCTGTCTTGGCGGGGATTTTCATCGATCCTTAACCCAACCTTCACCTCTGGCACAGCTTACTGTGTAATGTGAAATACGCCAGAACGCTTTCGTGGTTCGGATTCCACGTTAAACTCTAGGCCCTTGTACCTTGTAGCACTACCAGGTTAAGTTCAGGCGGCTAAGACAGGAGCGCAAAGCGCAGCCATCAAAATCGCTGTCACCAGGTCATTAAGACCACGGGGAATTATTATTATTTAGTATATCTGTAGCTATAAGTATGACGTGTTACGCGTATGACATTCATAATTTTCGTCTCTATCAACAGTCATAACGACTGCCAATGACCCCCCCCCCCCCCGCTACTTGGTGTTAGTAGGGCGTGCATTTTTAATGAAAAAGGCAACTTAATTTGGTAAAAAATACATTCCTCATGTCTTATGCTATAACAGGTATGGGCAACCTTTGCTTAGCTGAGGGCGTAATTTCGGGACTTAATCAGGACGCGGGCCGTAGGTAAGGAATCGCGGGCCTTAGGTAAGAAATAAGTAGGTAGTAGTGAATAAAAAGGCTATACAAATTCACACATTTTTTTTTATTAGATAGCATAATCAAACATACAAAAAGTAAATTAATAAAAACAGATAGAAAAATCAAATGAAAATTAATGAGACTTGAGTTTGAAGCTTATTTGAAATTTCTGAATCTCTCGCGGGCCGGATTGAAGCTGGTGGAGGGCCGGATCCGGCCCGGGGGTTGCCCATATATGTGCTATAATATAGAATGATCTTTCTCAGGCTGTATTTCAGTATCACCATTGCCTCTCCTATTATTGCCGTTCGAAAATCCTAAGGCTGGCCATCCAGTGGACACGTATTCGCACGATTAGTGCGAACTGTGTTGGCGCGAAGACACCCCAAATCTGTCGCCAGTTCTCCGTTGTATCCCGCAACCCATTCCATTTCTTCTTGATGTCAGTTACTATAACAAAAAAAAAAAACAATAATTCCTTGATACATATTTATTTACTTTTTAATTAAGAAAATATACTTAAATTTCTTTGTTTAGGCCCTAGATTGTCAAAATTTCCATTCTCACATCCTATCATTGGTGACACGGTCTACTTTTTTAATTCATTTTAATCTTATACCGCATTAGCTATTTAACTTTATCTTGAAAATATACTGGTACACTTAAAATAGTTTTATGTTAAGAGAAAAATAATTGCTTGCAAATGGGACACAAAAAAGTAATTGGAAAGGGTGGCTGAAACAATTTCCAGCTAAATTCGAGTAAATTAGTGGCCTTATATAAACTATGTGAATTAAACTACGCCATAAATAATCTTTATAAATTGACGGTATTTTCTTAATACTGTATTATGCAATAAGTTGAGTACTTTTGTAATTTTATCGATATGACAACAAATATAAGCTTATAATAAATAATACTATACGCACTGTTACGTACAAAAGATTAGTCGCCACTAATTACAATCCGCTTAGTAAATTGAATCTGTTTGAGAGAGAAGCGAAGAAATTGATTGCAAATTTTATAATTATTCTATGAACGTGTTGTGTTTTGATGGATTAAAATTGTTTAAATGAGCTGAATCGCTGTTATGAATGTATTAAAAACTAGAGTGTATGAAATATTAGAGGACCGTAATTAAAAATTTTATGCGGGCCACGATGTTTTTAATGAGATTTTCAATGTTTAGAAGTGTTTGATTTCGTAAATTTGCTGTTATATGCTTGCATAAACTTTCTATTTTCATTTTAAAAAGTTTCCTAATGATTTCAAGTAATTTTCTGTGAATTTTAATTGTTTTTGTAAGATTAGTATTGTTTCCGTGATTGTTGGAGCTCAAGGAAGATTTGTCGGCGCCTTTACATTCTCAGTATCCATCGCGTAAAGCGCGTGTTCGCGAGACCAAATCCAAACAATATCGGATCTCGTCGCCCTCGCGTTTGTTCGCGCGACTCAAGCGCTTACATTGGACGGAGTCACATTACATTCCCTGTGTTTGGACTGGCGCGATTTGTTCGCGCTTAAACAGGCGTAATCAAAAGCATTTTTCTTGCGAATACGCGTCCACTTGACTGCCAGCCTAACATCTACCGTACAGTACGCTTATACGTAGATCCATGCAGGTGAAACTAATGACACACTATAGTTGTTAGGTGCAGTGATCCTAGTGGGTAAATAGTTTTTTCCCTCTATTCGGCAGGACCTTGTTCTATTACCGCCCCAGCCATACTGGTTTGTTTTCGATGTTCTCCCAGAGTCATTCCAGAGAAATGCCGGGAGGGATCTTTCACGCAGACCATGGTTGATTTTATTTAGCTCAATGGCTTCCCTATCAAAGGGCGAAGTTTTATTTTTTTAAATGTGGGTCTTAAATAGTTGAAGCGTAATTAGTTGTATCGCCAAGCTAAGTAAAATATTTTCGCACAAAATGTAGTGGTAGATACTAATGGGTTAGAAAAAAAAAAAAATCAGTTCTTTCAATCTGAAAGACTGGGCTCTAATCCAATTTAGGACATTCAGATCTGCTTCTCATACGAAAAGCAATCCTTTCCTAGAGCTGATAGTCCCCAACATATGAAAATAGCAAGAACCATGGAAATTTCTTCCAAGGCGTCCAAATCGCTCTAGGAGAAGAGGGACAGGGGAAGTGAGTGGAATTCCGGGTTTGTTGCTATTGACTGGCATACGAACTCCGACTGTTATTTCGTATAATACCTATGAATATTGTTATATTGTATAATTAACTGGTTCCTGCAGTGAAAAATCTCATTGTAACCGATACCCAGTACACCTCTGTACGAGGAACTAAGCTGTAGTACGTTTAGTGTTTGTCCTCACGAGTCCGCGGAGTCATTCCTCTCCTCCCACACCCACGACAGTGCTGCTTGTGTTGCCCAACAGACAGCTTTCACTCCACACCGCTGATTCCCTACAAACACCAATTATGTAGCATCGGCTACAGCCTGACACTTCTGCTGCCCCTTCATAGCTATGGGAAAGTAGTATCTGATGCCTAATGAACGTTGATTCGGCTCTCTCGCCTCTTAATTCGTGTATCCCTATTTCGTTCTAAGACATTACTTCCCCCTGTTCACATCACGTCTGAGAGATGGGACGTGAACTTTCTCTGATGTGCGCATAGCATAAATTTCAAATGCTCTCGCTCCACATGTAGCGCAAAGAATCGTAGATTTAATTCAGTACTTATATGATTATAACTCCACTTCATCTCACATTTTTTCCATTGTTCTGACTGGAACCGGCTAACGTATATTCTTCCGCGGCTGATATGATGACTCACTTTCAGTGACTATAATCCCTGACTGATGAGACATGAATACGCCAGTATATATCAGAAATATGAATACAGCATGGATTCGACAAGTCCTTGGTAGGCTTCCAGAGGAATCACACACCAGATTTCTACGCACAGGTCACGAAATTACGGGCCAGCGGTGTGTGGGCGCGACGCCTGAAACGAGCATCTCGGAAACAGAGAGGCTGGTCGGTTGTTCGCGTGCTACTGTAGTGAGTATCTATGGAAAGTGTTTGAAGCACGGTGAAACCACGAGTAGGTGACAATGTGAAGGACGTTCACGGCACATCACACAGCGGGGAGGTCGGTGGCTTGCCCGCTCCGTAAAGCAGGATAGGGAGTGATCTGTGGCAGATCTGACGGAAAAGTACAATTCTGGTGCTTCCAGAAGTGTTTCAGAGCACAAGAATCATGATTCTGCTACAGAGAGATTCTGCTTTACAGAGAGGGTAAGCCTCCGCGTTCTGTGATGTGGCGTGAACATCCATCACATTGTCACCTACTTGTGGATTCACCGTTCTCCAAACACTTTCCATAGATACTCACTACAGTAGCACGCGAACAGCCTATCAGCTAAGGATTGCAATCCCGCAGTGTTTTCAATCCCGCGGGATCCGCGCGGGATTTGCGCCAATCCCGCGGGATCCGTGCGGGATTGGTACAAACAGTTTTTTAAAGCATATATTTAAATCATATTTACTTAAAACGTTAATAAATTAAATAATAATTAAATTAATAAATAATTTTTAATGTTAAATGATACAAATTAACAGTTAACAATATTTTGATTGTCAAAATGACATTAAAACTTTATAGCGTGTCTTAAGTGTATTTCGAGGTTTACATTTTTGTTTTTTAATCTAAGCCAATTTTTAAATAAATAATAAAAATAAAAAATATTGAGTCTTAGGTCATATGAAGTGCCTTACAATACATCACATAAGATTAAAAATATGGTTTGCTTAATGGGCAAGTTACCAGAATTTTTTTTCTTTTAAATTCTAAATAAACGTTCCATAACACCGAGAAAAGCATTCCATTTCACAAAGTTAAGTGAATATACTCTGTAAAGTGTAGACTTGGCTCAGAACAAGATCTCATAACTTTTTGTCACTTCACAAGCACTAAACTTGACCTTTTTTGCGTGAATCATTATTATATCTCCTGATTCCTTGATTGATATTACAGTTGATTCAATGTTAATAAAAGAAACTACTCACCAACACGTAAACTGTAAAGTATTTCAGATTTACTTATGTGGCGTAACGACGTTTTTAGAGTGGAAATTGTTATTTTTTAGTAAGAAAGGAGACTTTCTCGGCGAATGATTGCAGTGAAGTCCTCAAAGGTTGCATCTCCGGATGCCATTGCAAACACACGAAATTACACACGTGAGGAAGATGGCGGAGGCAGCCGTCGAAGTATGGTGTTCCTACAACACAATTCGTCGATACACCTGTGAAAATTTCATTTAGTCGAAATAATAACAAGGAGAAGAGGGATTAATCGAAAGCCTGTGTAAAGCATATGTAAGCAGGTGGCTTTCGTCAAAGAAACGTATTGAGGCAGCGGCCAAAACAACAATAAGTCAAAGGATATACAATTTCCTTTTGATAGCTGTTAAATAAATAGGTACGCGATCTTTAAAATTACGATAACATTAGTTTCATATCAACAAATAATCAAATTTTCAGCCGCAAATTAGAAAATTGTCACAATTACTTTATCTGCAAATACAGAAAATGGGAATAATGAAACCGTGAATAAAAAGCTGTAACCGTGTAGTTCAGATAACGTGTGCGACACTTAAAAAATAATTATATAGTTAGAAAATCGTACTAAATACGCACCATAACTCAAATTACAGAAATGTATACTCGAAACAAACGTAAGTTTTGATGAATACGTAAAAGTGTAATTATTTACTTACGAATAACAAAGGATGACCAAAACAAACGCTTGTTAATACGAGTCAAATGTCAACTGGAAGGTTACAGCAAACAGTGCAAAATATCCGACAGAGACCGAGTGGGGCAGCGAGTCACGCAGTTTCCGCCGGATTTTGCGGATTGCGGATCCGCTTAATTTTGTGCGGGATCCGCCAGATTGTCTAATGATGCGGGATCCCGCTTTGCTGGATTGCAATCCCTACTATCAGCCTCTCCATTTCAGAGATGCTCGTTCCCAGGAGACGCTCTCACAAACCGCTGGCCCGTAATTTAAGGGAATTTCGTGACCTGTGCGTAGAAATCTGGTGTTAGATACCTTTGGAAGCCTACCAAGGACTTGTAGAGTCCATGCTGTATTGCGTTCGAAAGGTGGATCAATATGCTAGTAAGTAGGTCGTCATTATATTTTGGCTGATCGTGTATATCTAGCGGAAATGTAGGGACTGAAACACTTGAATCTTCGTAATAATCACACTTGAGCTGGTTATATGGCTTAAGTGGCCGTATGTCGTTGGAAGGAGGGAGAAAAAAATAGAGTACGTTGTCAACCAGCGCAGGGACGTTTGAATTCGTCAGAATGTGGTAGCTATCCCGAGTCGAGATACCATTACTAGGACATCACAACGTCAAAGTTCCTCCCCGTCTCCCTTTCATAAAGAGAGGGTTAGGCCGGAATGAAAAAATGAATCTGGGAAAAGATATACGAAGTATCGCTACAGCACATAATAGATAAAGGATACAATGATTTCACCATATGAAGGGAATTTGAGAAGAGGATACCAGCATAATGTTATACATGGATTTAAAAAGAGACCCACAGGTAACCTTGAGAGAATGATCGTTCAAAGCAGTTAGGAATAGTGTAAACGAAAGGAAGAGACTTGATGCGTAGACTGGAAATGTTGGAGATGTCTTGACAGTAAATGGAAATTGGTAATGATAATGATGAAACCGCTCCTGTATATCTGTGTTAAAAACTCTTGAACGATAATTCAGTCTCGGTATTAACTTACCAAAGCAATTTCTAAAAAATAAACAAGATTTCTTGCCAATGACTACTGGTTTCTTTCAAAGTTAAAAAAACTAGGTTTGTAATCTGCGACGAAATTAACATGATAGTCATAAAGTCGATTCACCAATCCAAGTGGATTTCATCTCGATGAATACAATTCTTAGTAGCTTCGTTTGCATATATGATCGCTAGAATTTATAACAAAAGCGGTAGCGGTGTGAAATATTTCTGAACAGTTATGCCCTCAAAAGAACAAGAGGGTGCTGAACGCAGGCATAACGTGTTGCCTCTGAATTAAGCAGGCGTACGCGCCGTTCTGTTATTTCTAGCACGTATATCTCTGCTTTGTTTGTGCATACAATACACCTCCACTTAAGTTTCCGATTATATGTTAATAAATCTCATCTCTTTGGAAACATGACCAGAATATTTTCACCGAACCCATCCAGCCCTGTTGCTGGTTAAGTGTGAAAAGATTTTAGGTTAATTCCGTAAGTTTTCTCCTTTTGAGAAGTAGTTTACATCCGCTAGACTTAAAAAAATTGTAGAGAATAACACATTGAGGGAGTTAATTTCCTTTTACTTTCAAAGATCTATAAGAAATGACCAATTTCCAAAGCGTCTGACAGCTTTTGAGTCTCATATGATCCTTTCGTAAGTATGTACAGGTTTTTTAATCGTATCACTTGTAAAGTGAACTGTTCTTTTTCAATGTTTCTAATATTGCTGAAAATGATTCTCTTTTAACTGGCTAATTTTCAGCTACATTACAGTAATTGCCGCGTTTCTTCCTCCAACACAGTAAAAAATTTCCATGCTACTCAAGAATTTCTACAATTAAACTAGATAACGGAAGGGGGCATCCACAAATTACGTGAGGTGTTTTTCCGGATTTCTGGACCCCCCCCTCCCCCCTGGTAAGATTTCGTGAGATCTGGCCCCCCCCCCCTCTGGTGAAATCTGGTCCGTGAGAACCCCCCCTCCCTCCCTATAAATCGCCCTGGAAACTTTCGTAGACTTTTTTTTTTTAGGTCACACCCTAACTTTTTTGACGAAATACCCTCCTAAAATCGACTTTGGCGCAAATTGTGGACTTTTGTTTTGGCTCTACTGTCCCCAAATTTTTCGCAAAATCTACCGTGAGATTTCCGTAGACCCCCCCCCCCCCCCCCCTGGTGAGATCTGGTGAGATTTCACCGGACCCCCCCTCATTTCACCTTACGTAATTAATGGATGTCCCCGAAGTATTTATAACAGGCATCGTGCTGTAGTGGCAGTAGCTCACATTTAACAAAGTTTTGCTTTTTTTGTAAAGGTTTGGAAAGATACAACTGGCAGGAGCTTTAGTCAGATACCGCATATATATCATTTGAAATCTGTTTTTCACACGTATGTTGATTCAGAACACATTGCAACAAAGTTTACATGATTAATGGGCAGTAGGCAGCAATGACTTAACTCTTAGCTTAGTATTAAACAAGAGGTAAAGTTCACAGTGTTCCTACAGTTCCTGCGGCTTTCTGCGAGATTTCTCGGAGGTAGAGCTCCGCGTTCCGATTACAACCATTGGCAACAGATGTATGTGACGGGTTCAGCGCTGCGCTCCGATTATTCTTTACCTCCCACCTGAGTTTCTTACACAGTATTTATTGAATAGCCTGGAGAGCCGTTCCGGACGTTCAGCTTCGAAGAAAAATCCTCTGATTCGTAAGGGATCGAACCCAGATCGTCCAGGCCGCAGTTGGATGCTCTACCTCCTGAGAAACGCGTCCGCCCTTCTTAGCTTAGTATCCCAGTAAAATATAAAAGCCTCGACAGTGCCTAAAGCTTAGGCCAAAAATATTTTCACAGCATTTCCTCTGATCCTGAATAGTCAGAGAAACAGTACTATCTGAACTATTTTCATTGTTTAGTAGTTTTGGCCGAATTTGCTATAGCCATGAACTTGTTTTATTCTGTACATATAAAGATGAAAGTATGCATGTTTATTTGTTTGTTGGTTTATTTGTTTGTTGGTTTGTTTGTTCTTCATACAAATCCACAGTTTTCATCCAATCTGGATGAAACTTTTCACACTTATCCTTTGAAACAAGGAGAAAAATACTGTCTACATTTGGTTGAAAAATTATCTGTATAAATAATACTTGTTGTCTTATAATTTCGAAAAATTACTAAACGGCGATAGACGGACGCGTTTGATATGGAGGTCTCTGTACTGTTCTTCACTGTAGTGGTCAGGTAGCTCAATGGTTAAAGCACTTGCTTACTAATGTTTGGGTCGTGGTCTCCGGTTCAAATCTCCGTGGAGGCTAAGATTATTAAAAATTGTTTTTGATCGTAAAAGTCACGCCTAGGCCGTCGATTATTCGGATTGAATGTTAAACTGTAGATATCACAAAGTTAGGGGTGCAATGCGAGGCAAATCGTAGTAGTCTTGCAATGCTGTAGGTGTACACTTTTTTTACGTTATATTGATCCCTCAGGGATGATTCGCAGTCAGTATGTGTGTGATCTTCAGTAATAATACTATGAATGCGGAATTAAGTCTGTCTTTTGTTACATTTTGCCAACTAAATGCCTATACCGATATTGACGGAATTTGACAAGAAAATCTGTAGGGAGGGCACAGGACTTTTTTTTTCAGTTTGATTAACAGTTGTAGTTACGAAATTTTGATAACTTATCGAATGGTGACAGAGAGACAGATGTGTGTGTTAGTTTGTAATGTTACGTCGCTTGCTGAAGCTATGCTTCTCGCGCATTGTGTTAGTGTATAATTTGTTAATAAACTTCGTTTAGAGAAAAAACTTATTATTTAGTATAGATGTCGATTTTCTCTATCCTTTTACTTTGTCTGCTTAAATATTTCTGGCACCAGTTTATTTTGCATTCTTTTTTTACATACCTTGCGGGCGTAAACTGGCCTAAGTTGTAGCTCTAGCAGAGCACGAGCAGCTATAGATATTAGAACCCAAGAATCGGATGCTCATGCTGAAGAAAGAAGAAACGTCCAAGCTGAAATAAAGCTGCCCTTAGTTAACCCCCCCCCCCCCTCCGCCAACATCCTCTCACATTCGTTTGCTTTTAAATATGTTGGAAATTGATTATATTCAAGAGACAGGTTCGATGGTAGAATGATATAGTGATGGCTTTCCGGTCATATTATGCCGACTCGGTGTTCTTTGGGACTTATCCTTCGCTACCAACAACTTTCTATATTCAATTCTGGCAAAGAAATTCTTAATCCACGCGTACGAAGTCGCGGGTATCAGCTAGTACTAAATATTTACCTCTAACTGATATCGACCTCAACGCAACTAAGTGAATTCAATTCATATCGCGTTAATTGGGGTCTTTGGAAACTTGGGGCCATGTAATGTACATATTTAGCAATTTTCGCTATTGGTTCTGTGGATTCTTGTCTTATTTAGAAGCCGATTTGTCACTCTGTATTCTTCAAACTGTCATGAAAATAACTTCGTTGAATCTAGACACGCAATTCAGTCGGAAAAAGTTATCTGTGAGCTGTTTTCCAACTTAGAGATTGTAATCATGCTGTATCATCTCAGATGAGGCGAATGAAGCGATAAAGTATTATCAAGAATTTGAATCTTGCAACTGATTTTCTGGAAATACTCGATTCGTTGTTAATGAGACAAATAAAACAAAAGAATTTTGTAATGAGAAATACCTATGATTTTGCCGTACAAAGTGAGATAGCTTCAGTTACCGCCTGTAGACGTCAGTTTTTTCTATCAATTATGTTTGTTGGTATTTAGATGTGTAGAGGTACTTCGAGAACTTCTGTACCTCGACCAATTAAAGGATTAAAGGGTCAATGACTTTACGATCAAAATTTTTTGATCATCCCAGAACTACAAAACTAAGTTTTTTTTTTTACAATATTCTGTAAATCTTGGTTAAATAACAGAATAATCCCACTGTGTAAGCACCATAAAATTTGCTCTTGTAATGACGATGACGCCAGAGATTATGTCCGTTAGAACTCCATTTCAGTCACACCGAAAGTGCGCTTTCACTTAATATTCTGTTTTCTTGTTTCTTCCAATAGAGACTCCTGAGTACCACTTAACGCTTTCAGATTAGCGACTCATCCCATTTGATGAAACCAGTTCGGGAAGTCGCTCTGCTTAACACTGACTTGCAAAGGCAATAGTCACTATACTAATTGAAGTTTATTATACTTACTGCTTCTCTTATATAAGTTTCAAGACACTTAAGTTTATCTTACAAGTTAGTGTCAAAACGCTTTATCACAAAATGTTCCCTTAGCTGAATTGTATTACACTTACTCCACCGTCTATATTTATTGTTATTTTTAGTATAGCATCAGCAGAAAAAAAAAAAAATAAATAAAAAAAATTGGTAACTGGATGTTGTGAATTATGTGAATTTAGAACATGAACTACAGGAATGATGGACTCATTTTGGTTGGCTGCAAACATAAAGTATATTTGAATATTGCACAAACTGGATAGAAAAATGTAACAAGTACATGTTGCTGCCTTGAATAACATCTTGTCGTGATATGTTTGACTAACTATTCAGAGGATAAATATAGTTATTATTCATTTGTTCTTGATTATGTGCACATAATTCCACCGCGTAATTTTTTACACAATGGAGTTACGTTATAAAAATACAATCGGCACAACGAGTATGATATGCAAAGAAGTGGACGACGAACAAGCTTGGATCATTTAAAAAGAGTAGCGTACTGGGGAATTTAGTTCACGTAAAGTATGCACCTTTTCAAAAATATCTATTTTGTTATTTTGTGGAAAGAGAATTACAATCACTTGCCAGATTTTAAAATTTACTAGCTGGAACCCACGACTTCGTGTTTGTAAAGAATTTGTATTGACAGCTACCAACATCTAACAACCATAGTGTACGATAGGAAATGCGATGCTATTACCACACACAAATGCCAGTCATCTGCGCTATGTAGTTCAGGCAGGAAAGTAAAATTTACGGACACACATGTCTTTGGATGAAATACGAAAATGTCCTTGATCCACCACTTTCAACCACCATATCTCCCACACTTCCACAGTTACCGAAATTCGGCCAACGTTGTGATCGATGGGTGACTCTGTGTTAGTACCACACACAAAAGCCAGTGATCTGCGATAGTTTTCGCTGAAAAGTGATACACCATGACACATGCGTCTTTTGCAGAAATATGAAATTGCTGCAGGTCGACCACTTTCAACCCCCATATCTCCCACACCCCCATAGCTACCGACATCTAACAACCATAGTGCACGACAGGAGACACGATTCTACTACCACACACAAACACCAATGGTCTATGCTATGTAGTTGTGGCCGGAAATAGAATTATAAGAAGATACAAATTTTTGGTCGAAATATGAAAACTCCCTGCATTGGCAAACTTTAATCATCATATATCCCACATCCCCACAGCTATAGACATTCGGCCAACGTTTTGCACGACAGATAACTCCATGCTACTTCCACACACAAAGACCAGTGATCTGTGCTTGGTAGTATGGCTGAAAAGTTAAATATATGAAAACACACGTCTATTTATATACATATATATAAGATTTCTTGGTTTGATGCATCATGTGGAGTTCTTTTCCTGTTTATCGTTTTTGAAGATATTTTCCTTTTTTCTGAATTGGCGGTAAATTACCGTAAATATAGCACGTGAATTCTAAATTAGGTTTCATATTTTTACTTGTAATTCACGTTAATATTGCTCAGGTAAAAGTAAAATCCTTTAAATGAAAAAAGTAAATAAACCTGAACGTAAATAGTAGGTGATAACTATGTTAAAGATGACCGCAATCAGTTTGTGCTTATCGCATAATTTTGTGGTTTGGGAATTTTTCCTGTGACGTGGCTGCGTGGGAAGCTATCCTTTAATGAAGCCTGTTATCTACTGTAATCGGACTGTAAAAACATACGCAATTTTCGAAGAATTGACACATGTGGAAAAATTTTCTCCTGCACTTGTAATTTTTCGTGTTAATGTTCATTTAATGATATGTAGGCCTACCTAAACCTGATTTTACCATTGTATGTGTACTCCAGAGGCGTTTGTAAATATTGTTAATTACCTGATTTTGCTTGACTTTTATTTTTAGCGACTCGCTAATTTTAAGTTCGTTTGCCTACCGACGATTCAGCATCATATTTTTCGCTTCCGTTTTATCTGGACGAGTTTAGAGTACCTATAGCTTTGTGAGGGATCATAAACCCAGTAAACTTTGATGGAGGTGAATGAATAATCGAAGGATTAACGGTAGTGCAAGTATCCGATACTCGGATTATATATATATATATATATATATATATACATATAAATGTGTGTATGTGGTTTTCTCATAATTTATAGCCAATTAATTCACTGTGAAGAGTCACTTCTACCTGTGGTAGAACAATCCGTTGTTTCAGTGGTGAAGCTGCTCGACTATACCCTGTTCACCCTCTACCAGCGCCTCAAGGTCATGTTCCCCTTGCCCCACTCCTCACCCCACTACTTTCCATTCCTGCTTCTCCGACCTGAACGCTGTGTACGGATAGGTGAGCGACAAATTTTCCCTTTGCATATAAGAGTAAAGGCAAAGGAGTGGGGGAAAACAGTGTCCTTGAACCGCCTCTGTTAACTGGAAGTACTATATATATGAATCATGAGATCCTTTATTCGAATCCCGGTCTCTGCTGGAAATCTACGGGCCTATAAACTCTGAAAAAGCTTTACACGATAATCGTTGCTCTTATCAGATGGTTAAAGTTGATAAAGCTACGAAGTGTCATTCGCTAAGAAAACCACAAAACAATATTAGATATCTCGGTTACCCAGCCCATTGTTTCATTCAATAACTTTGAATATTAAGCCATATGCCTTCACGGTACAGGAAATAACTTTCCTAAGCACTCGGCGTTGTTCTAAGGAGAACAGTATTAGAATTTTTTAATGATTCGACGTACATCGTAGGTAGAACACGTCATCAGAGGCACTATGCTGTTTCACTATATTCAGAATAGTTTGTCAGGAGTTTCGCAACACAGCCTGAAATAAGAAGTCGTTAACAACGCATTTGGGCAATAAGGTGAGGAAAATCACTTGATGACAAGCATAGCCTCTCCACAACAATTCCCTTGTGAAGGACATTTGTATGTATAAACACCTGCCCTATTCTGAAAGAAATTGTTTTCTGGTCATAGAGGTTCGTTATTAAAAGGGGCAAAAAAAGATGGGTCTGATAACTATATAGAATATGAGGTGGCAGATGACAAGACTAGAAAGAAATTCCGCTTTTGGCTTCAAACAAGAAATGTATAATAATAATTTCGTGTGGTCTCAAAAGACGTAGTGAAATAATACGTAATTCGCCTCTATCTTAGCCGTCTGACCTACTCCGATAATCCTATCAGGTAAAGGGGACCTACAGTTTAACCTAGAATCAGAAACACGGAGCGGAGATCAGATTTAAGTCCCGTAAAAATTTTATCCGAGACGGGGATTCGAACCGGAAACCTTTCGCAAACCCAATCACGCGGCTTAACCTGGATTATATGACAGAGCGTGGTAGGTGAGCGGTAACCCTCCGGCCTCGCATTCCGGAGGACGCGGATTCGAATCCCCGTTCGAACCATCCACATTTCGGTTTTCCCTGGTTTCCTGAAATCACATCAGGTGAATGCGGGGATGATTCCTTCAAAAGACTATGGCTGAATTCTTTTTCCCAGATCCTTTCCTGCCTTCAATGACCTAGACGTCGATAACCATGAACAAAAAAAGTGTTACTTGTAACAAAAATGCCGAGTCTGCGATTACAGAAGAAAATGTTGCTATAATGTTCTAACACAACGTATCTATTTTCTCTTATAGACCCGCTTAAAGCGCTGAATCCGTTACTTTGACACTATTAAAATGTTGAGGCTCATCAGGGGTCGTCCATTAATTACGTGAGGTGAAATTGGGGGGGGGGGTCCGGCGAAATCTCACGAAATGTCACCAACAGGGAGGGGGGAACAACGGAAATCTCACGTGAGGCCTCAACTATATTAATACAGTGCATAATCTATATTGCAATGATATATAAACTGAAATAATACCTTAAGTAACTGGTACTAGTCTGTAGAGTTATGGCCACCAAACAAGCGGGAGACGTATGTGGGCAAGAAACGGGAAGAAAAAAGGCCATAGTCTTTTTACATGAACCATCCCGATATTCGCTAGGAGTGATTTGGGGAAACCATGGAAAACGAAACTCTGGATTGCCGGACGGGGATTCGAACTTGCGTCCTTCCGAACGCCAGATCTGAGCGTTACTACACGCTCATCGCGTTCGGTCCAAGTTTTCTAAATTTAAATTTCGTGGTTTTTCCAGTAATATCGTCATCTACGTTAGGGGTTCAGAACTATTCAGATCTCCCTGTCATAGATAAGGGAACATGCTACACAATAGTGATCTCAAATCGCGATCTCCATACCATCTCGGATGAAGTGTTTACCTATTGCTTATCAGTCATGTCACTGTATCAGGGCGGTACTAGGCTGGTACTCTACACAAACATTTATTGCGAATCCCGTCGATTAGAATATGTTACTCAACCGGGCAGAAAAATGCAGAAAACACATTAATATTAGCACTGCTGTTGAACAATGGATGAGTCAGGTCTTTGTTTCATACATACAATGCTTCAGAGAACTGCAGAGAATATTAAATCTCGGGCTACTATTTGTCGGACTTCACACTATACATTGTTATAATCGTTGTTTCGTGTTTATAAATTCACCTCTGTATTATAACTTGGACTAGTAATTTAAAAAATCTGACAAATTTGCAACATTTTCATTTAAAGTTGTTAATAGACTAGTTAGCATTAATGGTTAATTCTTTTAAATACATGGATTCCAATGGTTGAAACCTTTATTTTATATAAATAATTAGTTTGCACCATTATTTCATCGCAGTTAACATGCCAAGGATTTTTTTCTTTAGTCACTTGGTTGCGTTTAAATTATGAACGAATGAAGACCGTGGGGAAAATACTCGAAAGAAAATAGGTTATGACCTACTTAAAGAAACATCCCGGCTTCCGTCTGCGGTGATTTTGTGGAAACTAAGAATAATCGAAACCTGAATGGCGAGGCGAGAAATCTAATCCGGGATTTGCTGAATGCCAGAGCCGAATATTAGTTTCAACCTGCTGTCGGTTAAACGTTGAGAAACATCGCACCGAGTATGGTGGTGTAACGGTTAGCGTTCTGGCCTCGCATTCGGGAGGACGGCTGTTAGAATCCCCGTCAGGGCATCCAGATTTGGGTTTTCCATGGTTTGCCCAAATCACACCAGGCAAATGCCGGGATGCTTCCTTCAAAAGGCCATTGCCGAATTCCTTTCCATTCCTTGCCCCCCATCCTTCCCCGTCTCTAAAGACCTCACTGTTAAGAGACGTTAAGCAGTTTCAAAAAAGAAACATCGCCATAGTTATTCTTCTAACGTTGCCCTCCGCTACTATGACAGGCACAAAATAAATTATTCAACAGTCTCAAATGTAAGATCGAACAAAGGTGAAATATTGGTGAACTATCTGTTTACGACATAGCATTCCTAGACGATACCGTACTGTAAATAGACGTGGAAGTACTGTTTGCTACTATATGTAGACATATAACATAACTCCTTTAGGTCTCAATTACCAGATGACAGGGTTTCTATTGGCTACGCATTCCGCCCCTGTCGTAACCGCCTTAATCTAATCCGGCAATCCTACCGAGTACAGGGACCCTGCAACTTTACGTGGAATCCGAACCATGGAAGCGCTCTGGCGTACTTCACATTACACAGTGCCAGAGGTGAAGGTTTGGTTAAGGGCCTATGAAAATCCCCGCCGAGAGCTTAATTCGAACCGGAGACCTTTCGGTCTCCAGTCAGACGCCTCAACCACTAAGTCGCCGGCCTCGGTAGCGAAGGCCGCCGGTTCGAATCCGGCCGCGGGCATGGATGTTAAGTGTTGTGTGTCTGTGTGAATGTCCTGTCCGTCCTGTGGCGTCCATACATTGGAAAAAATACACATTGAGCTGGCTGTATGGCCTCCGTTGCCGAATGCCATTAAAAAAAAAAAAAAAAAAAAAAAAAAAACCACTAAGTCACCAGACCTCTCCGCAAAATTCAGTATGTAGAACATTGTAGCACCATACATACATTCATTCTTGGCGTCTCGTGAGCCAACATCTGTCTCGCTTTCCCAAATTAGTAGTGGCCAGTGATTATGTATACTTAGATTCTACATAGTAAATCGTGGTACCATTATAGACAAATGTATAAGCTTAAACAGAAGCAAAATTCTTAAATATTTAATGTAGGTTAAAATATATAAGTTTTTGCAAGTTGTTACAACTCTTAATAGACATACTTCTAAGTGACTTACTACGATGTATAATTTCTTCCGAAATACTACTTGGTCTCAAGTTGCTATCTTAATCATATTGCACACTATCTTAATACAACAGAAACGTTTAGGCTCTAAACTGAAAACTGAAAATTGATTGTTGATTGACGTTTCAACTGTCATTTTATTAACTTTTAAGGCAGAGTTTGAGGCTGCAGGGAATTCTCGTCTCCATTGCGTATTACTTCGGACCACTACTAGTTTCAACGTGCGTATATCACACTGTGGCCTTCCCTGTTGCTTGTCTTCAGAACTTGTTGCTGCAAAGTTCAGTGAAAACCTGTTTGCAATGTGGTGACATTTTTCTGCTTCTGGAATTTTTAAAAGAATGTAGTGGTGCCAGAGTCTCTAACATAATCTAGTTGCATGGCGGCTCTCATAACGCCATCATTCTTAACACACATTGGGATTGTTTGCAATGCAGACTCGTTAGATGTCATTTTGTATCAAACAATCTTAAGTTTCACAGAAGTGTCGAGTATTATTTTGGTTCAATGTGACTTACATTTGTCACGCGGCCCACGGGTAATAAATTTCCTCCCAAACTCGCTGCAACTGGGGCGTAATTTGTGCAACGGCAGCGTAAATTCGATTTTTCTGGTAGGCCAAATTGTTTGGTAGGGGAGCAACATATACACGATCTTAAATGAAACCCTAGAGCAAGGAATGCAGTGGTGTTAAGTCTGGGGAGCGAGGTGGCCATGTGAATGGAACTTCACGGCCAATCCACCCACATGGGAAGCGATTATCAAGGAAACCTCGAACTTCCGTGAGAAAATGAGTTGGTGCACCGTCTTGCTGGTAGTATACCATCCCATCTCCGTCATATTAATCGATCTGTGGAATTAAAAAGTTTTCAAGCATATCCAGATACACAATCCAGTGTCAGTTTTTTCCATGAAGAAGAAAGGGCCGTACACTTTCAATTTGCTAAGGGCTCAATAAACATTGACTTTTGGGCTGTCACGAACGTGGTCCAGCGTTGCATGTGAATTTTCGCTGCCCCACATTGTTCACCATGCCACTGATATGACATGTTAACTCATCGCTGAAGATTATTGTGTTCACAAATGTCTCGTCGTCCTCTACACGATGCAATATTACCGCACACAATTCCCCACGAGCAACCATATCTGCATCGCTAATGTTCTGTGCCATTGTGAATCTGTATTGTTTTAAGTGTAAACGTCTACTCAGTACTCGCCAAATAGTCTTTTGTGGAGGGCCAGTCTCGCGAGACGCACCTCGCATTGATTTTTGCGGGCAAAACTCTCCGTAAGGGACCGTCCATAAACTACGTGGCTCGGTCTAAGAAAGGGGGAGGGGTGTTTCGCAGGAAGACTACGCTGAGCTACGTGAGGGAAGGGGTGTTCCGAGCCAAGCCACGTAGCTTCTCATTAATACTATTTGTCAGAGTTAAAATAAGATACAGAACACTCAACAACATGTGAATATTTATTTCCATAAGTAATTTACGATAGTCTGACAAGAGAAAACAGTACAAAATATCTTCTAGCATCAAGGGGGGAAAAAAACTACGTGCCACGTGGGAGGGAGGGGAAAGAGGCAAATGCGACGCCGGGCTTCGTGGGTGGAAGGGGGGGTTCACAGGAGGCCAAATGGAGCTGCGTGGTTTATGGACGTTCCCTAACCTATTAGACATAATCAACAACACTCTGGCGAGCTGGTGATTTAGTATCATGTCGCAGTGACCAACCCGTCTCACCAAAGTTCTTGTGCCAAGAGTAAAATGGAAGGCCTGCTTGGAGTTTCATTAGCGTATTCGGTGCGAAATTTACACTGAACAGCTGTCGCAGATTTCGTTTCATGTTACTAAAACACACAGCGAGCACGCTCTGTACCAGTGAAAGTAGCAATTTTAACTGTGCACTACGCTGGCGCTCCTGGTGGCGGGATGGTGTACTGAGGTTGTTTGCTACAAAATGACACGTCTACCGATTATGTAAATTATCTCAACAAATTTCTATATCATTAGAGTTCTTTTTGACTCGCCCTGCATATCGCGAACACCTGCAATGTAAACCGTTATAGAGAAGTATCTATCGTTCTGTATGGACAGTGGACGCTGTTGGGTGTGTCATGGAGGTACGGCGCGTGCACAGGTGGGCTGACAAAGGCAGCGGCCAGCCTTTGTATCACAGGATACGGACACACACCCAAGCCTTCCGGAGTGCGGTTTCCGACAGTCTGTCGCACCCCACCATTAATTCCAGCACCCTGTCGCACAGGTATCTCAGAACAAAGTACAGCAGTAAACCCCGCAACTAGATATTACAGTCATCGGTTACTATTTTCTTCTTACCTGGCCTCAGGGGCGGATCCAGGATTTTGGGGGGGGCTTGGGCCCCGTAGACCCCCCCCCCCTCCCCTCTGGATCCGCCCTTGCCTGGCCTTGTGGTTTCATTTGTAAGAAATGTAGTATCCCGGAAAAATTTGAAGGTATGCTAAGATTAATCTCTTTCAGATCATGGATACTGAAATATATTTTTAATTCTAAGTAACAAAAAATCCCACTATTACGTAATTATTATAGATCATTTCTGGAGCAATTGCTTTTCAAAATAATAAATCATTTAGTGAAACACCAATGCAAATATTTGAAATTTTATTTTCGGATATGTTTCACCTCTCATCGAGGTGTCTACAGAAATTCAATGCTTTCTGTAGTTATAAATTTCGTATAAATGATATAAAAAAATTTAAAACTGGAAACATGTTACATAAAACATTGGCTCACACAATAACTGGCGAGAGGCGATAAGCATCCGAAAATAAAATAGTTCATTTTCCCCTTAAGTGTCAAATACAGTAATTTTTTAAATATACTTTATGCCTGATGTTTTAGTGCAAACTTATTTTAATTACTGTTCTGTAAAATGTCACTAAGACAACTGCTTTAATTTTTTGACGTGACACTATTTCCTCACAGATACATTACTAATTATTTGTATCATAATTTATCAGTAATCGTATGTGAATAATTTACATATGTCTATAGAAGGGAGATACTAATGTAGCAGACATTCATAATGCTTTGTGACTAAATTTAATTAAATTATCGGAACATGATACGTAATTATCGAGAATTGATTGCAGGTTCCATGAATATGTATAAGTTTAAAATGCTAAAAAATTATTTCCTGAATTTTTTCACGAATTTTCCTTAAAAAAAAATATAGACTAAATAAGTAATAAGTGTATTCACCATTACTGAACCATATTTAAATAATTGAAATGAATCTTAATCACAAATTTTATTCAGTGTATGCTCAAACAGCTACCTAAAAGAAATATTTTTTAAAAAAAAAAAAACTATCTACGATCCTAACACATTTTCTTCTTATTTCCAGGTGAGAGAATCCTTATTGCTTCCAGGGACAATAGTTGCGGTAACGTATGGATTATTCTCTCATTTCATATAACTGAACGATAGTACTCGTATTCAAAATTACCAACATTATCTGCAAATTTTAGTAAAAATATTCTCCTATATATATATATATATATATATATATATATATATATATATTTAAAAAATAGCTGAGACAAACAGTGAAGTATCGTTAGGCTCAAATCTTGTGACAGGCAATCAGAATTTTAGTTGATTTTTCGTAATTTCATAGCCAAATATTGGGACAACTTTTCCAACTTTCGTTATTGGAATAACGGAAATCTATTTAGTGTATACTACTCTTAGACAGTTGGCCACACTCGCTTGCTTCACCCAATCGTAGAATTTTGTGTTATACGAATTGTCCCGGGCATCTGTATTTGCTATGAATCGTGTTTCACTTCCCACCACAACAGCTTCTCAGAGAAATTATCGGGGGTGGTTTCCCGTTGGCTTCGACTGGGGAAATGTCAGATATGTAGACAACTGTGTTGTTAGTCTTTAGCATAAGAAATAGTGAAGAAAGAGGGTGAAAACAGGCCGGACCGTGCAGGCCTACTCCATGGAGGAAGGAAATATATGGAGACGACACAAGAGACCTTCACCACGCATTGAAGTGAAGCAGGGTGAGGAGGAGTGGGGGGGCATGGCCGGAGTGGAGGGGGCTTGGCCGCTTCCATACAGACACGGGGAATATGTACAAAAACCTCAAGAGGACTCTAGGATAAAGGTGACGCCGCAATCTGGTGATGGATTATTATGTAACTCGATATGACAAATAAAAAATGAAGAATAAAATTTTTTGATATCCTGCTTAGTTTTCGAGATATTCCGTCCCAAATGTGAATTGGTTTTGGTTGAAATTCAGAAGAAAACATTGGTCAAAGTCAAATTTGATGATGGATTCTTATTTAAAAAGACGAGGCAAATGAAAAATAAAGAATAAAAATTTTCGATATCTCACCTAGTTCTAGAGATATACTGTATCAAAAGTGAGGTTGAAATGGAGAAGAAAAATTTCGCAAAAGTCAAATTTAATGATCGATTCTTATGTAACACGACGAGACAAATCGAAAATAAAGAATAAAATTTTTCGATATTTTGCTTAGTTTTCGGGATATACTGGGAACATTGCAATTGTTTGGAAGCGCAATATCGCCGCTGCCGCTGCCGCCACTGCGCATGCGCGAGCCTGCTTCACCAATTTAACGTCACTTCTCCTCCATATATTTCCTTCCTCCATGGCCTACTCTGCCAAAGATACAAAAGGGCCGAGTGAAATTTAACGTCCCCATTAGACAATCAAGTAACAAAGAGTGACGTAAGTGCTCATTTCACAGGCTCTGGTGGATAGGTTTCCGATTCAACACAGTCGGTGCAATATGGCGATTAAGGAACTGTGCGCTACGTTTCCTACCGTTTTGGCAAATTATCGAATTGAAAATTTCCTCAGCCATCGGAAGTGGAACCAGCTAACCCTATGTCGAGAGCAATGCGTTAGACCGGCATTACACTGTAAAAGATCTGTGTCACAATTTGCGTTTTATTGAAGAAAAAGCAGAGAAATATTTTAGTTAGATCGTGGATTGCAAGACATGATATGAAACGAATTCATCAAATTTTAGTTTAAGAGCTGCAATGTGAAGACGTGATATATTATAAAAATCTTAGGTCCAATAAATTACAACAATATTTTCAAAAATTTCTATATGATAATTATTACCGCCGAACTTGACGATATATACTATTGGGTGTCTATTTTATGTGCAAAGGGTTGTACTCAAATGCTGGTGGCGGATCTATACCATTCTGCAGTATGCCACTTGTATTGCACAGCTATTATTCCAGAAACCTGTTAAGTACTAGCTTCTAAATCCATCAATTTTCTTTTTCACGTCATTAACAGCACAGCCTTCTTTCATAGAACCAATTAACTTCACAATATTTGCGCAAGTGTCCACGTTTTTATTCCCATTCTTATAGTCTATATATTTCTTATTCTACAACATTTTCTTCTGTTTATACTCGGAAATCAAGATTTTAATGGATTCCGCAGTCCTAACAAACTTACGCCATTTTCTTTGTTTACTTTAAAGTCTTTTATTAAATGTAATGGCAACGTATTACATTTTATAAAAGAAATCTTTTATAAAATATGTCCCATTACACTGTAAAATATTTTATAAAATATCTTTTATTCAAGATCTTTTATCAAAGATCTTTGACAAAGAACTTTTACAGTGTAATGCCGGCCTTACAATGACGGGGGAAATCGGCAAACGAGGGAGGTTAGTAATCCTCCTAAAAATGATACTTGACGAGACAAAGTACCACCAGGAAGAATATTGTTCCATGAAGACTTTTGACAAACGAGGTTATCTTTTACGCATTGAATGGTTTTACCTTTAACAAATTGGCCCGGAAAGGCGATTTCGAACTTTTTACGGAATTGATTGATTAAAATCATTACTAGTAAGCTCCCATAGGTAACAGATCAATGTTCAATCTATATAAACCTTCCTCAAAAACGTACTACCCAACGATGAAAACTGCATCAAATTTCGTCCAGTGGTTCACGATCTGCAAAATCACGTGATGGCCTGTCGTGACGCATTGCCACACAATATTTGACGAGTTCACAATATCAGTCCAATATCGTTGCCATATATGGCCGCGGTAGATAACTTTTCAAACAAGTCATGAAATTTATGAAATATGCGCTGGTTATCACATTTGTTACAAGGCAATATCGCATATACGAGCACAACGCGACGAACAGACAACTCGCAGGAACAATAGAGCAGAAATTAACTGTCATTCTGACAAGGACTGGAGTTGATTGCCACCTTGGCAGTCCTCGCTAAGTGAAACGAACGACTGTTGTGAGGCGCCAATTATCGTAAGCACATGTCTACAACACGTCCCCTTCAGTAACTACTCCTTTCTTTGAAACCCGGAAGTCGCTGCAGCTATGCCCTACATGCTACAAATTTCTTAAATGATGAGCTGGCGAACAAAACGTTACAGTTGCACAAATTCAAATTTTACAGGAAGAGCAAAAAACTAACTAACATACATGCACTAGGATTTTGGGGAGGTTTTTTATTTACTCATATGGTGTTTTAAACTCTATTTGGTATAATTTAAAATCCAAATTTCTGACTCTAGTAAAACAAGATACTCAGATTTGGAAAATTCAATTGTGCCATTTTGTTTGCCACCGATGCTATTACGTTTTGATTGCCCTCCAAGATACAATTAAGCCATTTTGACTGCAGAACGCTAAGTTCTTTGTGCGTAAGGTCAGGTTAATTAAAGCATAAGTAGTTTAGAATACCTTTATTTAGTGTAATCTAATATTTTAACTTATTAATCATTAAAAAATTCTCATCTGAAAAAATCTTAGCTCTTAAATTTAAAAAAAAAAAATCAGTGTTTTCATTATATGTTGAAGTTAATTTCCATTTCCTCGCAAACTCAACTTTCGTCATGTCCATCTTCCTGACGTCTTTCTTCATTCTTTCCTCTCACCTTCGTTGCTTTTGTGTGGGTTCCCCAAAATGTTTTTGTACCAACTTAATTCTTCATAAGTTTACTTCAGAAATGTTTTTGTAACAATACTATTACTTATTATTAAAATGCAATTTTACTAATTTTTCTACTAATAAAAACAAAAGCTAGTTTTGACTTATTAAAACAGCATGGAAAGAGCAAAAAATAAATGCATGTCGCTTATTTCGTTTTCATTGAAATCTGACAAATATGTATGAAAATTATTCCATTTTGAGAGAAATATGTCTCTTTTCTTCAAAGCTGTTGAAAATTAATTGTAGTTATTCCGTTTTGATCGAAATCCCAAACTTTGGTCCTACTTTTAGTACATTTTTATGCCATTTTTCTTGAAGATGAGTTTCGATCCAGATTTCGCGGGCAAAAAAAACTATCGCATTAACCAGAAATGTAATTATTAAGTTTTTGTTCGCCAGCTCCTTTATTTAGGTTGTCGTTTAAAACTACTTTTTTTTACCAGAGCTGCATTCTACTGGTAGAAATAACCAGGCAAGACGCAAATTGGTTCGCGAAACTACTGAGAAATGTGCAGCAAGCACGTGGTATTAAACCGCATAAATAAAACAAGATTTTTCGGAATAGTGTTGATAAACTAAAACTAGTTTTGTCCATGGATGGTATGCAAAGAAAAGTGAATCTATAGGTTTTAGGATTTCGTATTTACGTGTTGAAATATTTTGTTGTCGATTTAGTAATTTTGTGACTAATGTGAATTCATGTTGACGATAACTTCATAGACATGTAATCATCATTATTCATGACATATTTTTCTGCAGATATCTGAATTCATTAAAATTTTATATTATTTTCAAAAGGAAAATTTACACTTGTTTTGTAACATTAATCTTTGGCTGTTACAACTAAAGAAACCTTAACGGACATACTATTGGATGCTTGTAACCATACAGTGATTTATAACTGTTTAAGCGTTATTAGCGGGATGATGGTAAACGGCATTTTCGTGTAATCAAACTGCTTATTACTTCCCAATCAGCGCTAAAAGATTATGAATACATTTTTTTCTCCTTAGAAATTTGATTGTTTCAAAGCTATACATAATTTCTGAGCAGGCTGGTAACTCAGTAACTGTCACTTCTGTACAAATGCAGGTGTGTTTTCCAATCCTGAAAATAATGAATAAATAAAATAACTAAAATAATAATAGAAAAGACGTAAATGGGAAAAAAAACATTAATACAGAAAGAAAAGACGAAAAGTTTACAAAGCATTAAAAAAAAAATTGTACTAGGATGTTAGCGAGAACAGAAAAAAGAACAGGAAAAAATTCGGTCAAAAGATATGAGACATGTAACGTATTATTATTATTATTATTATTATTACTCCGCGACTGTGTGTGTGGCGGAGGGTGCATTGCACCTATCCGAAAGGGTAATAGTTTGGAAGGTATATACGGGATATGGCAGGAGGTGCCCATGGGCTATTGTGAGGAACCATCCCAGTATTCGCCTGGAGTGATCCGGGAAAACCAAGGAAAATCCAGATCATAATGGCCGTAGTGTTCCCTAATCACTCTTGGAAAAAATGAGTACAGAAATAAATCGGTTCAGGCCCTGATTTCTCTTATTTTCGGATTCAGAGATATGAATGTTGCTGGTAGCAATATTTGTTCGCTGTCATTCCGAAATAATAATAATAATAATAAAAACTTGAAAAAAAATGGTTAAGGTGCTTGATTAAATTTCATGGTTCAGTCCCGGGGTCAATTGCGGGCAGGTTCAGAAATTTTTTAAAGTTGTGTTTGATCTCAAGAATTATACCAAGACGTTTCGTGGTTCCAATTCCATGTTAAACTGTCAGACCCAGAGGAAATGAGCTGGCCATCCTAGCTCACACAATGGCTTAGTATGTCTCTTACGGGATGATTCAACCAACCTGCGGGTTGTGGATAAACTTAGTTATTTACATGTATATAATTTATGCGCGCAAACACATTATCTCAGGTTTTGTGCCTATATTATTTTTTCGCAAGCGAAAGCAATTAAACTCTGTTCATACTGCGCTGTAACAAATTCCTGTTGCTTGAATTTACTGGTGACAGAATAGCAAGTTTTGTATGGTGCAGCACAGGAAAGAAACAGTGGAACAGATGTAGCAAACTGATTAAGGGAACAGCAAACAAGTTAGCCACGGCTGATTGATGTCGGGACAACAGGCAACATGTAATAAATAGTCTTAATCAGATGCTAAGAACGATGGGGTCACTTTGTCACGGTTTCTACGCGAGTACACAGCTTGTACTAGGCATTTGTGAAAGACGCTCTTCGGAGCGGAGAACGAATATCTGGTAGACATGACTGAAATAAATATTTACATGCTGTTTGTATGTTCTGTACCTCATTTTAACTGTCACAAATAATATTAATTAAAAGCTACGTGGACTGGCTCGGAACCCCCGCTCCTCCCCCCACGTAGCCCAACGTAGCTTTCCAGCCAACCCCTCTAGCCCTAGACCGAGCCACGTAGTTTATGGACGCTCCCTTCCTAGTGGTACACCAGTTGTGTGTTTTAACCAACTCTGACTTTATTGTCTAATTCGTCACGAAAAATACTGTGCTTAAGCGTTTCTGCTGGTCTAGTCCGATCATTCTGGCATTACTAGTGGTGGCGGGGGAAGCCCCCCTCCCCCCTCGTCTAGCTTGGACAGTCACGCTGAGTGGCGTGACGTCACTGTACCACGCCGTTCACCACCTGCCCAGTCACTGCGCTGTCACGAAACCCATCACAGACTTTTGCAGTCTTCTTTCATCCAGTAGTCGGGCATCTCGTGCTACAACAGGTCGTCCGCTTGAGTGTTCGGCGGAACTTGTTGCTTCAGTTGTGCTTTGTTTGTGTGGTGTCTCAACCATTGAGAAAGGTAAGTTTGTGTGTGTGGGTTTTCTGTTCACTAACACGCTTCCTGCCTAGGCCGTGTGTTTTGAGGCTGCAGTGAAGGACCTTTTGTTACCGTAAACTGCCTAAAAACGCTGATTAGAATGACTAGTGGTGAATTCTAGAATTAAACATTACGGAACGCTGTTTCAACAGGTTGTCTTAGTCTTGAATGAAACAGTGTTTCAAAGCCGTAGTAGTCTTGTTGAAAGTTTGTTGCCTATTGGGTACTGTGACACGTAAGACATTTATAACTTTTAGATCACCCTTGCTTTTTATTGCCAAGGAAACGTTGGTCTGTCTTGAATCTCCCATCGCCGAACTTGAGAGAAAGCCTAACGTAACATAAAACATGAATTCTGCCTCTGCTGCTAGTCATCTGATGTGATGAATTATATTTTCGGGTGGGCCGTCACTTTCTCCACCGATCCGAAACTAGTGCTGACCTGTTTAAATTTGTTTTAACTGCTTCATTATAATATCTTCACGTTTTACACTCTCCTTTTTCGGAAAAGTCTCCACGATTTAGTTAAAAATGCCGAAATATGAGGGTGAGGCGCAGCTATTAGATGCCACCGGCACTGCAAAATTTAATGAAAATCTCTTGAAACGTTGATTAAATCCTTTGTTGTAATGTTTTCTTTCTGTTTCAGCTTCCTTCCGTTGTGAAAAACCGCACGAAATTAACAGACAGAAAATATTTGTCCGAGATGTAGTGCAACAACGCTTGCCATCTTGATATCGATACAAGCAGTCAGAGACAATCGATTGCTTTCGTTGTAAACAAATTCGCCATTTCTGAGATGGATGCCGCAGAACGAATTTCCCGTAATTTTTTTTCTCTTGGTCCAGGCCAAATTTCAAACTAACTACCACCTCTATGACAAAACGAACTTGTCTAGGTAGATATGATCCCTGTACCGATAATTTTTGTGTTACTTTCGCGGTTGTGTAGCGTCTCATATTTCGACATTTTTAATTTTTGGCTAATTTTCAGAAAAAGGAGAGTGCAAAACGTGATTAACACATCGTATGGAAGCAGTTAATCCAAATTTCAACAGATCAGTTTCGGATCGATGAAGAAATTGGCCTCCCACCCCTTTTTTCATCAGTTGTGACTTTTTTCTAATTGAATTTCGGTTCGAAGCTACAGTTAAAAAAAAAAAAGGCAATTGACGGATTAAACCAGGCAACCATCTCAATGTATTTGTATTATCGTGTAAGTTTCTATAATTTCAAAGTGTTTGTTTAAATGCTGTGCGTTTTTCACTTTGACAATCACAACGACTCGAACCGGCAACACGTGGATCTAATTCTGTAACCACAACGATACTGGGGCAGAGAAAGGTGCGATTAGAGTATATGGCCGAATAGACAGTGGAACTAGAGCCCGTAGAAACTAAACTGGGGAACATTAATGTATTTGCAGACTACTCGGCCCTGATAACTGTATGCGGAAAGTCTGCGAGTTCTACTTGGCGCGGCGATACGGTAATCTTTTTCCGGCCGACCTTTGCCAAGGCCAGGCGCGCGTTGTTGGGGGGTTCACATTCACCAGTCGTACCGTCGTGACTCAGGCAGCCAAGGCCTCCGCTTTAAGTGTTCCGTTCTCTCTGGTAATGCTTGTCACTGTCAGACCAACACACAGCACCTCGCCCTTCGTGAGCAGAAAGAAAAGACTGTACAGCTCAAAGTTTTTTAGTAGCTGTGAATACGGAGAGAACGTTGGCTGGAAGAAAACTATAAATTTCGAGCCAATAAACTATAGTAAATGTGTCGCCTGAGAGAGCATGCTGTAACTGCGTCAGATGCAGGCAGGAATAAGTAATAGAAAAGACCTAATTTCTTAGGTGACTAAATTGTCAAAGCTGTTACAATCCTGAAGGATTCGCGTAAATGCCTACGTAAGTAACTACAGTATAAGAGACAATAGTTACACAAACTGTTCAGATTTGGATGGGATACAATTTTATGCAACTTCTCTGTTCAGTTTCGTTCAATAAGAAAATACCACTTTGAATCACTATTTTAAAATTCCACCATGCTGGAGAGATGCATGATCGGGGATTTTTAATGTGTCAGCTGCTAGCATACGATTCTTACTGCTTTTAGGCGTGTTTCCATAGTCGTCTAGGCAGAACAAAGAACACAGTTTGCAGAAAGAGGCCAGTTATAACTATGCTCCATATTTTAAATATTCTTTAATTATCACGAAAATAAAGCAAATATTCAAAAGGTAAACTAAGGACTGCCCAAATAGTTACGGAGAAGTCAATGCTAGGCTTAACTAGAAAAGACAAAAGAACTGACATTAGGTCAGTTATAAAGGACAGACATCTTAGAGAAGACAGCATTCTTGAAGTGGCAATGGGACGGCCATATTGCGCGGAGAAAAGACCAGAGGTGGACAAAAACAGTGTTAGAATGGAGCCCAAGCGACCACCACAGACAGAGAACAAGACCACCAGACCGATGGGAAAAGGACATACGCAGGGTAGTCTGAGTTAACTGGCAGAGGATCGCCCAAGATCGTGCCACCTGGAGGAAACTGCTAAAGTTATACCTGAAATCATGGCTTTAAGAGGTCACGTCAGAAAATGATTGAACTGGCTGATAATGAATTGATGATATCTCGAAAATGTCTCCAGAGCATATGAAATAGATTCTTTTTCGGGAATGAACAGACCCTACGATTCTATAAAATGAGTACATTCACGGTTGAAATACTAAGAAATGGTCAGTACAAACATATAATACAAGAGGCAAAATAGGGGAGAAATTCAGGAGAGGCCTCATTCATACAATCAGGTGCTTCTAGTACCTGCTTACTGCTTAGTCATCTATTGCTGACGCGATCCCCGAGTCTAAAACCTTCGTAATCTAAATGAGACATGTGTTTTAAGTAATTAGTAGGAGCAAACAGGGTAGTATCCATCTTAGACTTGGGATTATGAGTTGGAGCTCGTAGGCCAATCACAGCTAGAAAAGCTTGAAGAAAATTTCTGATACCAAAATTTACGAGAGGTAATTTACGCAATCGAAAGCAGATCTCAGCATGGTGTGGAATGGTTTAAATCATTGACGTATCTTGGAGTAGGCTGTGGGTTCGATCTCCGTCTGAGGTTCCAGATTTAAGTTTACCATGGTTTATCGAAATCACTCCAACCTAATGTGGGGATGGTTCGTTCAGAATTCCATAGCCGAATTCCCTCCGAATCATCTCCTGGTCTCTGCAACCCCAATAGGAACTGATTAAAATAATATGCCTCCCCCAGTGTAAATTCCTTATACACCTACTTTTGTTACAAGTATTTTCACTTTATATTCTTTTCGTGTTTGATTCTTCTCATGGTCCCTACCGTTCCGGATGTCTGTAACCATTATGGCTGTCTTGTCACTGCTAGTTGATGCTCGGATTAGCTCCGTAGTTGTCTTGGAGGTCCATGTTCTCAGATTTTTAAGTCCGGAAGTTCTTCTCATACCAACACTTTTCTTTCTCGGCATTTTCTGCTGGAGAACAGACTGCAGGAGTTCGTAACGGCTAATGTTCCTGATGTAGCGAAGGTACTGCAGCTTCCGTGTTTTTATGGTGGTCAATATTTCCATATTCTTTTACATGTTGCGGTACTTCAGCGTTTGTGGTGTGGACTGTCCATGGTATCTTCTACATTCTTCTATACAGCCACATTTCAAAAGCTTCTAACCTTTTACTGATTGTTTCCTTTAATGTCCACGTTTCAAAGCCATACAGGAGAACAGAGAACACACAGCAGTGCCGGAGACTCAACTTCGTGGTAACTGATAAATTACAACTTTTAAAAAGATTGTTCGTTTTATTGAAAGTAGCACAGACTATTCCAATACGTGACTGTACTTCATCGGATGGATCCCATTGGCTATTTATTGTGGTGCCAAGATACGTATATCTGCACACATATAAAAGTGTTGTTCTGGTTGATCATAATGTGGCATTAGGAATTATTTTTGCCAGTGACAATTAATTTTGTCTTATTTATATTAATGTCAAGTCGGTATACATGGCTGCTTTGCGACACACTATGCATAAGATATTCTAAAACTTTCCTGACTTTCCTGTGTTTATCAGCTTATCGCTTGACATTTTACTGCAGTCACCGACTTCTTTATCTTCAACTGAAAATTTTCAAATTCCCTTGTGCCTAAAATAAACGGTTAGTTGACGATCAGTCATCTCTTCATCTCCTCGTTCTACTCTTAAATTCTTCGTCGCGATATCCATCCAGGCCTTCCTACTCCCAGCACTTTTCTCCCCTTTTCTATAGTCCAGTTACTCCCAAACCAACTCTTGAATCAATGATTGTGTTCTGCGGTAATTTTTACATACAATTATAGATATTCATCTTTAAAAATCCTGAAGCTAATGTATTTGATATACATAATGTGTCTCATACGTATTACCCTACTGTACTCGAGCAAATAGTTTCATTTCCCTATTACTCCCCCTTTTCATAATTCATGAATGAAGCAGGATATAATCTTTAAGAAAGTCTTTAAAAGATTCTGCTTTGCACTTGTCTTCCAGAACAGTTTTCCACGGTCCTTAATTTTTTTTTGCATTGTTGTGCTGATGTAGGAAACCTTAAAATACTCTGAAATTACATTCAAGATGAATCTTACCTAGTACCTTAAAATATCAGGTATTAAGATTCAATGGGCAATATTACAGCTTCTTAATCTCTTCCTATGTAGTTTTATTATTAAGATAAGACGCATTCTCATTTAAAATTAAACGTGCAGCGTTCCCTGATTCACAGATATTAGTTTTTATCAACTAAGCGCTGTTGCTAAGTAGTTCACTTGGCATACGTATTAACGGAGCTTCGGTTTTAGCATGTAGTCTTTTTGGATACACCCAAAGCTTATTTTTGACGTTCATTTTGAGTTTTCGCCATAGTTTCCCAAAGAAGTCTTTTTCATCGTCTGACTATCTCGACGTATTTGTGTATACTGTTATTTGAACAATATTGATGATTCTGATGCATCAACACAAAGAATTTGAGCACTTTTTTATTAATCTCTCATAATTATATTCCGCGAGTACAATATTTGAGGCTCGTCTGTAAGTTAATATATCAGAAAGCTTTGACTGGACTGAACTTTAACTACTGCTGTAACGAACTGAAACATTGTTAAACGATTTAAAGTAGTTTCGTGGCTAACAACGTGCACTGTAGTCAGGAACGAAATTTTCAGTATGCAAACGAATTCTTGATAAGATATTCAAGACAACATATCCAACGGATGAGCAATCACTTGCACCAGCAGATAGCGAGATGTGGATTTCGTTAAATCAAGCCAGATTACACAAATGCTGAACTAATCCCTAATAAAATATATCTTTCATTGCCACTTGAAATGTTCCATCTGCGCCATTGATCATAAATCACCTCGTATCAAATCCTGTCAAAGTATTCTTCGTCACTCTTGCATACTTAACAAGCTTAAGAGCAATGTGATATTTTATCTGCCTGATGGTAGTGAGATTATTCCTGTATTTTAGAAGCTCTCAAACAGACTTTACGTCAAAGCTTACTTGGTTACGAACACCGTGAGTGCTACAGTGGAAAGATATTTCCAGTCATCTCTATATAAACATACGGTGTTGATCAGAACTTAAGATTTTAGGGGCAGCGGGGCGAAACGGTAAGAATAACCCCATACTCGTACACTAAGCATTCAGTTTTAAGAGGAGTTTGAACTGTGTTTGTTGCTGGACTTTTAGCCCGCTGGGATACGAGGGACCTGCTATCACCCCTATTCGTTGCACTTCAATCGCATTTTAGTAGCTTTAATCAGAGAGCATATTCCTTTGCATATGACTCGGCCCTGCTACAGTCCTCATTTTTTAACTCTGGTTTTGCGCAGGCGTCTACATACAACATTTAACGTTACCAACGGAACTTTAATATTCAGTATACAACTGAGCGTAACTGAAAAAATCTGTCCACATGATATGGAGCAGGTGGGACTAATCTTTGCCTTTTCATTACATAAATGGCGTGGAGCTTTCCAGTGTGTGACACGAGGGGTATTTCAATTAATCAGTTAATGTTCTGAGAACTAGAGAGAGATTACGTAATGTACGTCACAATATCGTTCCACTCTTGAAGACAGGAATTTCTCATTGAGACAAAGAGATTTTTATCTACCTGTTGTTTTCAGTAAGAATTGCCGTTATGCAACGTATAACTTGGCTGCTCTATTAAAAACATGAAAAATAAAATAAAGGGGTTTATAACTAAATTGTAAAACATCTGTAGACCTCTCACCTTACTAAGAGCAATAACACGTTTAAATGCTCGGTACTAGGCTATCGAGACTGCGATACATCGAAAGTCCCGATTCTAGGCTTTAGTTGATATAAGTTTTTAGTACAGCCTTCACAGAACTGGAGGGTGAGCGGTAACGTTTGGACCTGGCTTTCTGGAGGACACGGGTTAAAATCCCCATCAAACAATTTAAATTTTAGTTTTCCGAAATTATTAGAGATGGATGTCACATTGGTCCCTTTAAAAGGCTGCCGGCATCGGAACACCGTAAATTCCTGCCAAAGAAAGTGTTCCTGCCATACTAAGATTTCCTTACAAGCTGTTTTTGGAAGAATTTTGACGTGGTGTTTTTGTTTGTACTGATTTTTACATGAAAAACTAAGCGTTCATTTGCACAAACTGACGTTCTATCTAGCACAAGATGTTTGATATGGAGTTAAAATGATTGCAGTGAAATATGACTATTTTCTCAGTAGATAACTGATATTTTTGTTTAAGACTCCAAGTTGATGTGTGATTATAATACGATAGCACTGAAACTTATCGAACCTGTGCGCGTGCTGATTAAGAAGTAACGTTGGAAAACATAATGTCCAAATACGCAAAGGAAAATATTGTACTAACAACCATTCGCTAGTCGGGGTTCATTCTGTCTCATATATATATATATATATATATATATATATAGTCTTTTCAGCATTAATTACAGAATCTTCTAGAAATGCTTACTTTAGACTGATTGAAGGTAGGATTATTTGGTGTGATAATAAACCCTAAACATTTGTGTCAAGTGATGGTCCTGCGTTCACATATCCAGGGTGTATATCGTCTTTGAATGATTTTTGGTCTCGGTTCAAGAAAAATGTGACGGGAGACTGGTCTAAGCCAACCTTGTTGCTTTCACGTGAAAGTGTGAAAGGAAGAAGTAATAAGTTTCACCCATATTTGAAATTCTCACGGTTCATTTGCGAATATACAGTCATGATAGTGTGAACAATTCACACTGATATTTCCTGGTATCATTTCTCTGTAACGGTACTGACTTGTTGAATTTACGTCCATATTATTTATTATTGCTGAAACCTGATTCGTTAGGCAACAGTAAAGATACTAAGGAAAAAGGAAACTGTTATGACAAAGGGTATGGAAAATAACCCATCACTCACCAAGGTTGAAAGCTGCTACTAATGAAAAACATGGGAGATGAACAAAGCACACAATATTTAGCTTGCGATTATATGTAACAAAATCATGGTGAAGCACACCTCCTACACCAAATGGCTCGTTCCTTACCGAATGAATAAGTTTATAAACCGAAATATTGTGTATATGTTGTTGTTTCGTCTCATGTTTTTCACTCATCGAAGCCCTCAACTTTGTTGAAAGCTTGTTTATTTTCCATATCCTTTGTTATTTATTAGACCTGAGTTGGGATGGGATGCTAGAGTTGCGAGATCTTTTTCTGGCTTCCACTTTCTTTATTATCAAAAGAAAATGTGTTTTGAGTTATTTCAAATTTTGTGAAGTATGAAATTTTATTAAACTATTTTCGACTGTAATTGAACGTTGCACAATATTTAGCAATCACTCAAGTGATATTACATAACGGAGATGACTCGAAAAGTTAAGGCGTCAACAGTCAGTGTGCTTCTCGTTCCATTTTGAGTCTGCCTGAGATTGCGGATGAGTCTTATCAGGGGCGTTACTGAAGGACTAAGTTCTAACGAGTGTTTGAAGCACTTATATTGCGATACATCTCTCAAGGTTGCATCTCAGTTAACCAGTTTCTCCTCCACAGTGGCCATTGTAGAAGGTATTTCTTGAAAAAGGACCTGCGCATCCCCTCTATTTGGCTACAAATGATTCTATGCATATACGACAGCCCAAGTTCCCTCCTTTGAAGTAATGCTTGAATTGCATTTCTTCTTGGTCGATTCATATTTTGAGGCACATGCTATTCTCCGTCTCTTTCCATATACCCGTCGGTTATTGATCTGTTAGTGCCTATAGATCGTATCTGGACCATCTGATGTGCGTCCTCTTCTGCAGTGTATTTCTTTTATGCATTATTTTAGTCGGTCAATATATTTGTTCATTTTATCGTATACAATCCAGCTACATGGTATGGCCAGTATGACCGTTTTTTCACCTTTTTCTGTGCTGGGGAGATGGTCTCTGAGGTACCTAACAAGCTTCTCCATTTTTCTTTGGAAAATTGGTTCAATTTTTTTTTTTTTTTTTTTTTTTTTTTTTTTTTTTTTTTTTTTTTTTTTTTTTTTTTTTTGCACGTGTTATTTGATCAAACATCATGTCACAGTTCTAAATGTGAGAGCAGACGGAACAAAAGCATCCATTACTTCCCCTTAATGTTAAGTGGAAAATCGTTTTTCAAAATGCAACCGAGTAACCAGAAATGCCTGGAGTCATAAGGCCTACATTTTTAGGAAGGAAACAGTTTTTTCCTCAACAGTCTTCGACGTAGTCAACTCCATTGCTGTAAATTGTTCTTTCTCACATCTGTTTTTTGTACACATGGTTTTAGTGTCTTTTATATGCAAGTGGAACATTTGATTAGTGTTGTTTTTCATGCTTTGGTTGGGTATATGAAAAAACCTTACCTGGTGAGCAGCACACAGCATAGGATGAAAGTGTTGGATACAGGTTTATCAGATTTTCATCTTTCTGAACGGTACCACTGAAAATATTTGATCTTGATGATGATTAAATTTTTTCAACAGTAACTGATGTGTTTGAACTTCTAAAAGACTGTTAGAAATTGTAATTGGTAGCAGATGCAGAGAATACTAACATATATTTCAAGTGTAATTTATCAAGATTTGTGTGTGTTAAAGCATTGGGTTCTAGGACAAAACTGCGACAGACAAAACCGCGACGGACAAAACCGCGACGGACAAAACCGCGACGGACAAAACCGCGAACGGACAAAACCGCGAATACAGAAAAACCAGGAATACATAAAACCACAAGAGTTCGTAGATTCTTAGCGTTACCCAGGGTGCACCACGAGGAGGTGATCTACGTAACACCCCATTATTTTTTTTATTTAAAAAAATTACACAAAAGCATGAACATTATGGAAAATAAAAATACAATTTAGATGGATTATACGAAATATAGGCCTACATCAATAAACCATTAATAAGTTAATATAAATTGTAACAAAATACGCAAGCACACTATCTAATAATCAAAATTATGAACTATACCAGAAAGAAATTTCTGTGCATCGCTACAATCATATTCACTAACTAAATTGAAAATCGACTTGGTGACTCTCGCATATGTCATTTTCTGTATTTTTCTATCTCCCCTTCCATATTGCACCAATTTAACCTCCGTCAGATTTTGCTGCTTCTTGAAAGCTTCTATGAGTTTCCAAATTGTAGGATGGCTAAATCCAAGTAATAACCGAAAAGCATTGTGCCAACCTTCGACGGAGTTGTTGGTTCTCTCTAACGAATTTTTAACATTCTGGTTTTGGTTCCAAATTTCGATTGGAAATAGTGGTTCTCGTCGTCGATTTCCTCGAAGAATACGTCCAATCCATGTATCATCAATGTAATCCAAAAGTGGAGAGAATTCCTCGTCTGGAAACTCCCTATCACAGAGTTCTTCATAAATAGAGATGACTTCTGAAACTGGAAGAAAGGCAATTGCTGCAAGTTTCTTTATCTTTGTTTGAAACGTGATGTCTTCTTTGTCATTTAACTTTTCTTGAAATCTCGGTATTTCCTGAATTTTTCGCCAAATGCACTGTTTAAAGTGGAAGAAACATCCAGTAAGTTTTACTCCAGGAAAAGCTTCTGCGAAAGCGTTCATTGCAGCATTTTCGAAATCCAGCATTATCATTTGCAGATTCGATCCAATTTGCGGCTCTATTTCTTGTAAAATTCTTATAAGTCTTCTATATGTTCTGCAACATTTTCACTTAGGGTAATATCTAGAATAGCTAATATAGAAACCAGAAAGTTAGTATATTTTCCATATTTTCATTCCCTGCTCACTTATGGCATCTCATTCTGGGGAAACTCGTCACAAGCACAGAGTGTATTTAAATTGCAAAAACGTGCTATAAGAACTATTTGTGGAGCAAGCCCACACACGTCGTGCAGAAATCTATTTAAAAACCTGGGTGTACTAACAATGCCAACACAGTATGTATACTCTGTACTATCATTTGTAGTGGAAAATCCTGAACACTTCAATCTTAATGCTGACATACATAGCCATAATACTAGGAATAAATATAATATCCACAAGGATTACAAATCACTGTCAATTGTACAGAAAGGGTTAACATTTACTGGAGCTTCCTTATTCAATGTCTTACCAACAGAAATTAAATGTTATCTACAAAAACACAACTACTTTAAGTCCAAATTGAAAGAGTTTCTGCTTCAGAATCCATTTTACTCTGTGAAAGAATTTTCTTCTTGGAATTTGGTAACTAAGAATGACTGATAAAATAGTATATATGGTGTATGGAAGGGGAAGGTGACAAAGTTGTCCACAATTACTAAAATGATATATGGTTTTTCTTTCTGTTGAAACTTTTGAGAAATGAAGTAATTACACTGTTTACAAAATTTCACTCATATATAGTAACTAACATGGGATAGCATGCACTCAAAAACTGCTGTAAAAAATTATGATACTTACAGGTTTTTAAGTAATTGACTGCTTATGAGTTGTGGTAACTAGTTGGTAAGAAAATAACTGGTTGTTAGATGCTGGTAACAAGTTTATACACTGTTCCACATAATAAGTATTAACTAACTCGGGATTGTATTTGTAGATTACAGGAAATATTGGTTATACTAATGGGTCGTAACTAACTTCTTGTCAATATATAATATTATCAATTATATAGTAATATTGACATTACTAATACTGTTCCACATCCCCGAGATTATTCTCACATGGGATCAAAGTGAACGTATCTATCTATCTATCTATCTATGTCTCCTCCCTTTTGTTTGGAAGTAAAGCGAAAATCGATGGTAGTGAGGCATCTTCTTTAAATCCGTGAATAGTATAAAGCTGGCTGAAAATAAGTGGACAAACAGAGAACGTCCCATCGACAAAAATTGCATTTGATTCTTTCAGAGTTTCAAGGTTTTTTTTTCGTTCCAAAAATTAATATACGATCCTCTCTTGGACCACTGTCGTGCAAAAGAAAAATTTCACCGTTTATTTTTGTATATTCTTCAGGAATTTGAAGTTCTGTTCTTGATAATGGATACGGTGGTACTCCTCCAGATTTTTGTCTTTCTCTTTTAATTTCTCTTGCAAGTGAATCGGAGGATGGTAGTGCTCCAGAAACTTCATCGGGCATCCCTGCAAATAATGATGCAAGAACAGTTTGGGGTGCCTCTAATGTGGTTGTAGCCTTTTTCAGCATTTCAAGTCGAACCACTTTTGCTTTTCTTTTCGCTGGTTTAGCAGAATGATTGTGTAATCCATTCGTTTCTGCAACGTTTGATTGATTTTCCAATGTAACTCTTGCTGGGCATCTTGTACTGTCATAACTGGTGCATCGCCAATATTTTGGAAGACGGTCGAGATTTACTTCTTTCATTTCTTGCCTAAATGTATATCCTTTATAAACGAGGTGATTTCCCCCTTTGTTATTTTTTACAAACACGAGAGCCATTATTCAGGAAGATACACAATCTCTTCGGTTAACTGACCACCACAGAATGCTTGGATCTGCAATACCGGCCTTGCCTCGGAAATGCCCGAACGTCTCCGGGTTTTGACTTTGGCTGCCGAATTTTCCATTTGCATGCGGGGATTTCTCCTGCGACACCCGCGATCATTTAAAACTGCGTTAGTAATAATATTTTGATGCATAAGAGATCAAACAGTGAGGGGATAACTCGTAGATTATAAATTACATATACACAAAATAAATTACAATACCGTACTCCATAATAACGTAATCCTAGCTGCGATCCCCAAATCGTTTAAAAACTGCGTTAGGATAATATTTTGGAGCATAAGAGATCAAACAGTGAGTGGATAACTCGTAGATTATAAATTACATATACACAAAATAAATTACACTACCGTACTCCATAATAACGTAACCCTAGCTGCGATCCCCAAATCGTTTAAAAACTGCGTTAGGATAATATTTTGGAGCATAAGAGATCAAACAGTGAGGGGATAACTCGTAGTTTTGTCCGTTTCGCTGTTTTGTCCGTTTCGCTGTTTTGTCCGTTCGCGGTTTTGTCCGCGCGGTTCTGTCTGCGCGGTTTTGTCCTCGCGGTTTTGTCACTTCGCGGTTTTGTCCGGACACGAAGCATTGTCATAGTGGACAAGGAGATACGTCGGGTTCAGGCGGTGTTCAGAATTCTACACGAATGATCTTATACATCATCTTGGTTCTCCGGGTGGAGCCGCGTCGATTTATTTAAACCTAACGTTTCTGCCATCGTGCTGTGACCTTCTTTAGTGCATGACAGAAACGTTAGGTTTAAATAAATCGACGCGGCTCCCTCCGGAGAACCAAGATAATAAGAGGCATGTTTCAGTAAGTACCGTTTTGAAATTAAAAAAAGACGTGCAAATATATCTCGATAATTTTATTTTTACATGAAAGCCTGTACCTTACTCTACTTTCCTACATAATTCCCTTCAATATTGAGACACTTGCCATAACGTAGTACCAGTTTTTGAAAACCTTCCTCATAGAAGTCTGCCGCCTGACTTGTTAACCACTGCATCACAACTGTTTTGACTTCGTCTTAAAGATGCTGACCGCCCAATGTGTTTCTTCAAGTGCAGGAACAGATGGTAGTCACTGGGCGCCAGATCAGGGCTGTAAGGAGGATGATCGAAAAGATGTGATGAGATCTTTCGTCTGATTAGCAACATGTGGACGGGCATTGTCATGCAGCAAAACGATGCCCATGCTCAACTTACCACGTCTTTTGTTCTGGATTGAACGGCGCAGATTGTTCAATGTCTCACAATAAGCTGCTGCATTGATTGTCTCATTACGAGGCAGAAATTCCACAAGCAATACTCCTTTTCTGTCCCAAAAAACTGCACATGATTTTCCGGGCAGAAATCGTTTGCTTGAACTTCACTTTTTTGGGTGAATCTGAATGCCGCCATTCCATGGACTGTTGCTTTGATTCAGGTGTGACGTAGGCCACCCATGTCTCATCGCCCGTAACAATTTGGCTTAAGAAATCATCACCATCGTTATGGTACCGCTCAAGGAAAGTCAATGCACTGCCTAAACGTTTGGTTTTGTGCACATCCGTTAACATTTTCGGTACCCAACGTGAGCACAATTTTCGGTAATTCAAGTGCTCGGTCACAATGCCATACAAAACATTATGAGAAACATTAGGAAAGTCATCACACAAGGAGTAAATCGTAAAGCGTCTGTTTTCTCTCACCTTATTGTCCACTTTCGGCACCAGACTTTCATTAACGACCGAAGGACGCCCACTCCGTTGTTCATCATGCACATTTGTGTGGCCATCTTTAAAAGCTCTCACCCACTTTCTCACCATTCCATCACTCATAATGTTTTGTCCGTAAACTGCACAGATCTCACGATGAATATCGATCGGTTTTAGGCCTTTAGCACAAAGAAATCTTATAACAGCCCGTACTTCACAGTCGGCGGGACTCACGATTATCGGAGCATCTTAAACACTCAGTGAACAACGTAAACGAGGAAGAATTAGACTGTAATGGCGTCAGTGTGTAGGCAAGAGATGCAGGTATCCAGTGCGCATGCGCGGAACGCCGACCGTAGCGCTGCAGCCACGGTGTGACAAAATGGTACTTACTTAAAGAATACGCCTCGTACATACAGTGACCGTGGAAGCTTTCGTAATCATTCGATCTTATACAAACACAATCCACACATCGCAGTTGCACATACCTTGGACGATTTCTAGACAGATAGTGACATTATACTCCTCTGGGTTAGATCGTTATAATTGCGGACATGTCATAAATCCCTACGAAAAAGTAGCGGTACACTCCTTAAATACTAAGATTGCAATAAAATCTTGTGTTGTTAAAACGCAATATTTCGACGGTTGGCTTCGCCATTGCCTTCAGGCGTGAACTGGTCCTGAAGCGTCGTGCGTGCATGCCCACTGGCAACCAGCAACGACTGACTGCCCCTGGACGCGGGGTCGGACGTAAGCTGGCGCGGGCTGTAGTGGAGGGGATGATCGCCAAACGACAGCAGCACAAGAACAAACATTATAAAAGAGGGGTACGGAGCTGTCTATCCTTTGACCACTACAGATTGTTTCACTACTGTAGCAGACCGCGGAATTAGCTGCCGAAATGTGTTTTTACGATATAATCCGGCGGTACACCTGCAAATATTTCATGGTCTTGTGATATTGCTTGGTACAAGTTTGCAACAGCCAATCATTAACCATTGTTAATGATTGGCTGTGTTGACCAGGATTAATATGTGTGTTTAGAGATCTAGATTTTATCGTAGTGAGGCCAATCTTATGTTGCGTATTGATTATGGGCGACTGCCGCCCGAGCAAAACTATTTTCTGCCGCGCGAGCCATTCTTGTCACGAGAGCGGCAAGGCAACTTAACTTAATTTAATTAAATTGCAATGGAGCGCATGCACCGGTGGCAATTTCCATATACATCCATCTTCCCCCTTTCCTGCACCGTCCTACATTTGCCCTCTACAAATTTCAACTTTAAATTCTTTCAACGTTTATGGCAAATTAATCATCATTTCTCTTGGTAACCTGCTAAGGATTGCGCGGCAAACTATCCAGGAACTGGCAATTTTCGTGAAACCACCAACGACGTTTCGCGTGCACCAGCAGATGCCACTTTCTTTGTGATGCTTCACATTATTCACAAGAAACCTAATAAAAAAAAAAATTATTTGCTTATGGCCTTACGCCACCTCGACGTCGGGATCATTAGAGGCGGGAAAGAAATCAGAGGCGGGTACGATTTCTTCCGTGGCTCTCTTGAAAGAAGAATTCCGGCATTCACCTGGAGTGATCTTGATAAACGATGGGAAACCAAAATCTGGATGCCCGAACGGGGGTTTCAACCCTCGTTCTCCCGAATGCGAGGCCAGAGCGTACCGTGCCTAAACGAAAATTGCGCTGGTGAAATTGTATGTTAGTAGAATGCAGTATACTGTGTGACTTGTGGAAGACATAAGATATGAAGCCACTGAGAACAGACTAAACATTTTTACAATATTGACAACAGAGTTCTTAATATCATAAACTGAGTCAAGTACGAGTAAAGTGAACAATGAATTTCGAGATAAGATTTCAGTTAATGAAAGACTAGCTATACTTCAGTTGTTCTAACAATGGGAGACTCGTATGCTAGGCTAAAATACACTTTTTCAAGTGTCAAAACAATCAATTTCGAGAATAGATCCAGATGTTTGGGACGCATTAGGCAAAAATCAAATTTACACTTGATATTCCGGAGGACGCCCGTCGATTTCCCGTACAGCCATCAATATTTCGGTTTGCCATGATTTCACGAAATCAATCCAGACAAATGCTACGATTGTTCCTTCCCATTACATGCTCCCAATCTCCTTCCAGCTCTAGTGACTCAACAACAACGGGTGGTAAAGCCCTAAAGACAAACCTTTTTTACAATTATGGAAGTATATAACTGCAGAATCGTGCTTGCTTTTGTGGTTTACAAGGTGACCCTACTTAAAACCTAATTGTTCATCTATAGAATGTTTACAAATATTGTAGTAGATGTTTTTCTTGGAGGCATGTTTACTAAAATTTAAAATAGTTTCGAGGAATCCGTTGTCGGAAACCAACGTTATGAAATTTCCCTCGATAACCTGTTCATGTGACTGTGAACTAGTCACCTGATAATGTGTTGCTGATTGGCAGTTATCGAGAGCAAGGAAACATTCTTTTGTGACAGAGCTTCGAATTCGGATTTGTTTCGAGTTTGATGCGGCATCTGACGACAGTATAGATTACTTAATACCGTGTTCTCTCGATGGAGAGCCCACACATGCACGTGAGGTATTAACGGCTTGCTTATCGCGAGTGTGCCACAGACTAGCAATAAAAGGATTTGACTATTGATATCAGCTGCAGATATGACGCACGTTGCGATCTGCGAGGATACCCTCAGAAACTCTGTTCTGAAGAGATTCCCCTGAATCCTACGAGAGTTTCCAATTATCAAGCAGTATTAAAGTTCTTGACTAATTTTCTATGGGAAATTTCTTCATTCACTACGACCTTTTCTTAAAGTGAGAACTTCTCTATCGGCACCTGGAATGCGGCTTGTATTGATCTCGTTTCTTCAATAAGTTGAGGCGATTTTTAAGTTGTGAGAATCATCAAAGTGAACGTATTTAGAACACTGAACAAATTTGTTTCGCTGCACAACTGGAAGCTAAAGAGATTAATGATTTCTAAAATAAATTCAGGCTTATCTGCAGAAGGGTAGCTGATGGCAGATGCTACCAACTTAAATCTTTTCTAATCAGATGCAGCAGCTAATGTGGTGTTTACATTTACGAAATAGTTTACGGTGTTACCATCTATATATCTGTAAACAGGTTCTTTTGGTCTGTCCCTTTTGCCCAGATTTCACTAAAAAAACTACAAAACCAATTTGGATTGGGTTTCTACAGCTTTAAAGTTTTCGATGTATCTTAAAATCTGTGGTATATCTTATGGTTCTACGTTTCTGGGGAAAGGAGGAAGAAATGTTAATTCGTTCCTAACGAGAATAGATAGGAGTCACAGATCACACTGAACTTCCCTTTACGAGATAGATATGGCGCTACAGCACCGCCAAACACTATACTCTTTGCATTCTGTTACTATTGTTTGACTACGTATCTTTTGCTCTTATTTCTTCAGTTTTATAAATACAGCAAGTTAGAATAAACGTAAATGGTTAATCAAACCGCTACATCAAAAACAAAACAAAAACTTCAATAAACGTAACGAATTTGTGGGATTTAATTTCCGGTAAAAGTTATAAAGATATTACGATTATGGTTTTCTAAGAGAAGAAAAACATTAGACATACCCATTTCTAAGCCTACGAGGCAGAGGGAAAATGCTAGTTACTGGTTAAGGTCCCCATTGTTTGGCCGATCGTATTCAAGCTGGACACAGGTACAGCGACCACGGACTCGAATCTTTGTCTGCATAGTTGACCTTCAAAACGAGCAGTGGCGTACAGTGGCGTAACAATACTGTTGAGGCCCGTGGCAAATTCCGGATGGGGATGGCGCCTTCCCTCTGTGCTAGATCTAGGGAGGGGGGGGGGGGGGGGGGAGACAGCTCCACTACCGCCTCGGTCGGACAATGCCGGACTCTGCTCAAGAAGCAGCAGACCTCCTCCCTTGGGGCCCCCTCCGGCTGGGCGACCGTGGCATTTTGCCCGTTCTGCCACCCTATTGTTACGTTACTGATTCTGAACTCCATTTTTAGAAAGTTTTTCGTAGTATCCTGTATGGGTGCTGAGATGATCTCACACAGAAAACGCGAAATCGTATTAAAACAAAGTTTCCACCATTCGTAAACGGATGGAAACATTTAATTTCTTCCCTTTGGTTAGATCGTAGGTATATCAGTACAATGAAACTATCCTTAAAAGGGAGGAGAGGTAAGGAAGCAAGCGTAATTTTACAATTTGTCATTGTATAGATTTGCTCCCCCCATTCCCTTAATCCGGCCATATAAGTACAAAGTGGCACTAACCCTCAGTAGTGCACAGGGAGAGAGGGACTTGTGTCCTGCCTGGACTCAAACCGGGTTTGTTAGTCCCAGCGTACTTAACATATAGGAAGAAATGCTGTGTTTCCTTCTGTTTGATTCTATGGGATTTGTATTTTTGTTTGTGGGATATGATTAGGGACCGTTCTACTTTCACCTAGATGACTGCGAGAAGCCGCAATCAGGACGACCGATACGAGGAGACAGCACTCGAACGTGGCCCAGTTGTTTCCGATCCAGCGTGCGGCGGCTTTAAGCCACACTGCTATTCCATTGTTATGTTTAATAGAATTTTTAAATAAAATATTTTCAGGTTTTAACTTCCATATCAACTAATGCTTTATTAATAATCTTAAATGTTAGTTGAAAGAACTTAGTACCACGAACAGAAATAGTTTCCGTATTCTTTCTGACGTTTTATATCTAGGAGAAATGTTGACATTTTTTGTCTTATTTATCGTAAATGTATGTATGATCGATTGGACCAACTAGAAACACGTTAATCCTTTGTTTGCCATAAATTTTCTGTGAATACACATCTGTGTTACAACTAGGGTTGTTAGCCTTTGTTTAACGTGAAATCCGAACCACGGAAGCGTTCTGGCGTACTTTACATTACACAGTAAGCTGTGCCAGATGTGAAGGTCAGGTAAGGGCTTATGAAAATTATCGCCGAGACAGGGATTCGAACCGGGCATCTTTCACCTCCCCCAGGTGCCTTAATCACAGAGCCGTCAGACCACTCAATTTATCGTATAATATAGATCAAGATACTCGTACATTTCCTTCAGAAAAGGAGGATAGATAGAAGACAAAATTTCGGTAATATATTTTTTATTTTCTACGTCGGTGAACCAAAATCAGAAATACACTTCCCTTCATAAAATTACAGCGTGCATAACAGAATATGTATATTTAGATATGATTAGAAACTCATTTATTCCTACCTACCCCCACAGAAATGATTTCAAGAGTAGGATTCTATTGTCAGAACGATCACGTGCAGCAAGAGCCATTTTGACGATTCCATTTGACCGTTACGAAACAAATGAACGTCTGTGATGTATGACCAGTGCAGTATTATATCTCTAGAATTTTTGTCCTGTACTAAGGCGAATTAAATAACACAAACGTAGCAGCTTGCACTACTGTAAACCAAATATTTTCTGTTCGGTTGGTTACCATTACAGTGGAAGAAATTTTAAAGCACGTTCGCGGCACGCAGATAGCGTCAGTAATAAGTTTTAAGGATTCGCTAAGCGAAATCTTAACGCGCCCAGATTTCAAACTGAGACAGAAGTTTAAATCGGTTATACGACACAGATTTGTTCAAATCTTGCAGACAGATTTGGACACTTTGCTCAGATAAATGTAAACAGAACGTTAACTCCAATTATAGATTTATTTCGTTAGTATTAAAATGAAAATCTTGCTCAAGTACTTCACTATTTGTAATTATTTTCCAGCTAGCTTGTAACGCAAAGAATTCCCTTTTGGCTCCATTTAGCAAGCAGGAATTATAATGACCGTTAAGTATACATTACTTTTTTTATGGAAAATTGTTCACTTGTAAGTTGGTTGATAGCGTATAACGATTGATCATATTAGTTTTGATTTTGTATATTTGAATTATTTATCCGCCAGCAAAAAATCACAGTACATTTCATTGTATTTGCCGTCCTCGAGGACTTCCTTATGTTCTACAATACTTTCAAAGTTTTAAATAATCTGTTCTAGTGCTTTGAATCATTAGATTGCTTTAGTAATCAAATATTAACATAGTTTGGATTCTTGTTATGCAAATTAACAAAAATTGCAAAAATCTCGGGAGCCCCTCATTGAAAAGTTGCCTGTGGATTGAATGGTTGTGCACACTGTTTTTCAGAAGTTCTAATCTGAACGACCTTCCGCTTATGCGGGTCAGCAGACGCAGAATTCGCTTCGCCTGCAACAGCTGGTATGCTATATCTGGGAGCATCTTTCAAGTCTGATTTATACACAAGTTATCGAGTGTAATAAACTGAAGTAATTCAGTGGGTTCTCATTAATAGAATATCTTGTCAAGTAATTAAGTGAAAGTACGAAGTCAGAAAGCGACCAAGTTATTCTGCAATATTCGCTTTCAATTACAATGTTCTACAGTACCCAGAAAACAGTTGCATTACAAACGTTAGAACTGCTGTGTAATAATTTTTTAAAAAAAGGTGTACATTTTTCCTCTTTTTAGATTTTAATGTTTCTTTTGCACTTTAGCAATTGTACCGAGCGTGATGGTGTAACGGCTAGCGTTCTCGCCTCGCATTCGGGAGGACGGCGGTTCGAATCCCCGTCCGGGCATCCAGATTTGGGTTTTCCATGGTTTCCCAAATCACTCCAGGCAAATGCCGGGATGCTTCCTTCCAAAGGCCATGGCCGAATTTCTTCCCATTCCTTGCCCCCATTCTTTCCCGTCTCTAAAGACCTCGCTGTTAGAGAGACGTTAAGCAGATAAAAAATATGTTCATTGCATTAGTACAGTAAATATGAACTTTATCCAAGTTATTCTCGTAAACAAATGAAAATTATTAAAAAGTCAAAAGCACACTTCGCTAGATCATAAAGTATTTAATCGTGCCTTAATCTATGTTTTTTGGAGCTTTTACATCTGAAAAAAATGTGGACACAGTTATCTTACAATCAATTTCCTTAAATAATTACCATTTCTAAGCCGGTCAAAAAAATGGCGGTTTGAAAGTAATTTTTTGGCTCAGAACTAAAATAACTTTTTATAAGATAAAATTACTCATTTCCTCCGCTGTAAACTTTTATCGCACGGGAATTAATACATTTGCCGTATCGCAAACACGTGATTCCATATTTCTCTTCTTATTATAACAACGATAAGAGAATATAACGAAACCATCTACATCGAACGAATATAGATAAACAAAAACTAATAAACAAAATATTTACATTTATACATGCAGGTACAGCAAACTTAATGCCAATCAATTAAAAACGACGAGTGATTACTCACTTTTCAACACGAACGTAAATGACAGCTAACAATATCGTAGCTGTGTTCCGCAGATGAGTTAATAGTTTTTCAATATATCGTAGCTATTTGCATCAAAATACCATCAAGTGCGCATGCGTAGAACGTTACGGCACATGCCCAATTAACGCGTAACGCATAACCCTAACAAACTTCTTCCTACAGGGCCTAAAGAAGCTTCACTTCTAAAATGTTCTGAGAAGTCCATGTTAATGCCAGTGTTGATGGTTTTTGCTATATCGATTATTGTAGAGAACATACAGCATTCAGAGTTTGTGAGGGTGTGGTGAGAAGTGTGTTTATGGCCGGCACTGTAGCTGTCCTTCAGTGAGGCCAGGAGCGATTGCGTCGCTTTGCCTTGCAGGTGACGCAACGCATTCCAGGCGCACGCCTCGTCTACCTGTTGCTTTCGCCAGCGCAGATTCCTTTTGGAAAGCCGGCGCGCCTAATGACAGTGCCCGGGAAACATGACGGCGGCAGCTGGTGCCGTTTCTCTGTTTCTTGCCACTACAAACTACAAAGCGAACGTTTTCCAAACACGGAATCCTGCTTTCGGCTAAGTGACTTTCTGACTCTGATTCGCTCTCTAATATAAAAATAAAAATGCGTTGTATTATAGATAAATAAATAGATAGATATGTTCACTTTGATCCCATGTGAGAATAATCTCGGGGATGCGGAACAGTACATACACTTATTAGTAATGTCAATATTACTATATAATTGATAATATTATATATTGACAAGAAGTTAGTTACGACCCATTAGTATAGCCAATATTTCCTGTAATCTAAAAATGCAATCCCGAGTTAGTTAATACTTATTATGTGGAACAGTGTATAAACTTGTTACCAGCATCTAACAACCAGTTATTTTCTTACCAACCAGTTACCACAACTCATAAGCAGTCAATTACTTAAAAACCTGTTAGTATCATAATTTTTTACAGCAGTTTTTGAGTGCATGCTATCCCATGTTAGTTACTATATACGAGTGAAATTTTGTAAACAGTGTAATTACTTCATTTGTCAAAAGTTTCAACAGAAAGAAAAACCATACATCATTTTAGTAATTGTGGACAACTTTGTCACCTTCCCCTTCCATACACCATATATACTATTTTATCAGTCATTCTTAGTTACCAAATTCCATGAAGAAAATCCTTTCACAGAGTAAAATGTATTCTGAAGCAGAAACTCTTTCAGTTTGGACTTAAAGTAGTTGGGTTTTTGTAGATTAATTTATGTTGGTAAGACATTGAATAAAGAAGCTCCAGTAAATGTTAACCCTTTCTGTACAATTGACAGTGATTTGTAATCCTTGTGAATATTATATTTATTCCTAGTATTATGGCTATGTATGTCAGCATTAAGATTGAAGTGTTCAGGATTTTCCACTACAAATGATAGTACGGAGTATACATACTGTGCTGGCATTGTTAGTACACCCAGGTTTTTAAATAGATTTCTGCACGTCGTCTGTGGGCTTGCTCGACAAATAGTTCTTATAGCACGTTTTTGCAATTTAAATACCCTCTGTGCTTGTGACGAGTTTCCCCAGAATGAGATTGCAGTTGACTTTTCGCTGTTCAAACTGTATCTAAATCTTTCATGTTGCACTTGTATCTGTGTATAATGTAGACGACACACCCCCTACTCTTGACTGGAAATAGCAGAAGCTGGACTCGTTACTGCAAAGCTCAGCCGAAAAAGCCGGATAGAGATTTCATTTAGAGTACAGACTTGTTAAATCGGCGCTCCTTGAGAGAAACTGCTATAACCTGACTCGTGTCACAACTGTTTGATTTCGAAAAAATTAACAGATGTAAGATGAAAATTCATTCCACCACCCTAAGTCACGTACCAGCATACTCCGTGTCAGGTGCCGGACATTATAATGGAGCGGGTTTCACCTGAACCAACGAGGCGGCCTGAGGGATACAGAATTACCAAAATCTAATAAATCGTGTAAACCTGAAATCTATACCATCATAAATGCGAAAGTAACTTTATCACTCTGTTTGTTTCTTGGGCTAAACGGATAATCCGATCGTGATTAAATTTAACAAGTAGATGCTATTTGGCATTAGGATGGACATTGGATACATTTTTCTGTATAAATAATACATATTGTCATATAATTTTGAAAAATTACTGAACGGCGACAGACAGACGTGTAGGAAGTATGTCTCTGTAGTACCTTCCGATACAGCTGCCTGGAAGCTCAGTGGTTAATGCGCTTACTTACTACTGCTAGAGCGTGGTCTCTGATTCAAATCCCGGTGGAAGCAAAGATTTTTCAGAATTCTTTGATCGTATGAGCCACGCCTGGACGATCAGTTGTTTGGATTCCATGTTAATCTATTGATACCATAAATTTAGGGGTGCAATACGTGGCAAAATGTAGGCGGTCTAACAATGCTGTAGGTGTACTTTTTTACCCCATATTGATCCCTCGGGCTTTGTTTCTCTCGTAGTCAGTCTGTGTGTGATCTGCAATTATATTATTATAAATACGAAAGTCTGTGTTTTGGTAAGTTTTGACGACTAAATGTATATACCGATATTGATGGAATTTGACAAAGAAATACTTTGAATCTGTGGGGAGGGAGAAATTTTGATTACTTATCGAATGTTGCCATACAGACTGATGCCATACAGACTGATGCGTGTGTTAGTCATGTTACGCCGGTTGCTCAAGATGTGCTTCTCGCACTGTCTGTTAGTGTATGATATTTTAATTTTGTTTAGATACAAAACTTATTCTATTTGCTTTGCACTGTACTATTACTTTGTGACTGCCTAAACATTTCTGGCACATGTTTTTATCTCCTTGGCTTGCGGGCATAAACCTAGCCTAAGGTGTAGCTCTAGAAGAGCACAAGCAGCTGAAGTTATTAGAATTCATTAATCTGATGCTCGTGCTGAAGAAAGAAGGAAAGACCAAGCTGAAACAAAGCTGTCCTCAGTTAAACCTCCTCCTCCCCCCCCCTTCCCTCCCTTCACATCCCCACACCTTCATTTGTTTTTCTGTTTTTGAATACTTGTTGTAAACTGATTTTTTTTTCTTTTCTTGAGAAAGATTTGACGGTAGAATGATATAGTGATGGCTTTCCTATCATATTATACCGACTCGCTGTTTAGGAGAAGTTTTACGTTACTGACGGATTTCTATATCCAATTCTAGCGATGAAATCCTAAGCCCACGTGTACGAAGTCACGAGTAACAGCTAATCTAATATAACTCGGAAATTCAGATAATAAGTAATTTTATTCACAGAAGTCTGTCACGGACATATATAATAATAATACCGTCAGTGTTTTTACATAGGTCGTTTTCTGCTTGCGAAATTATAATAGTTGCTTGTGCGCAATAACTAGAATTTCTGAGAGCTAATTTCATAAAAAATATATTTATATTCGATTGAGATTGTTGTTACCTCTCTATATATATTCTACAATTTAATTTCGTACTAACGGATGTTTTATTAAAAGAAATAACATATAAACGAACATTCTTAAACTGAATATGAGAATACTGAGTTATGAGCACAGTGGCTTCATGAGCTTACTACACGTAAAGTATTGCTGATTTTTTATACAGTTACATTTAACGCTCTCGGCATTGACTCAAAAACACAAGAGGGACTTGACGTCTGATAATAGTGATACCGGTAATTACATCGTTTGTTTCTTCTGTAAGGTCGATACTTAATGGTCTAAAAAAATTGCCTTGCATAAACCTGAAATAAAATTGCAATAGATTTAAAATGAATAATTATTTCTCTGTTAAATAGTCAAAAAGCTAGCAACCAGTATTCAGTTTCAAGCAATATTTGATCACACGAGGAACAGCTTAGTGGTTACTTGAAATTAATTTTGTGATCTGAAAGACATGCTCAAAGTTTTTTTTTAAAATAGTTTCTGCGGAAGAAAAAGGGCATTAGATATGTTCCCTTACGGGGAAAAGAAGGGAAACTTCCTTTTAATGCAAGAAAGACTTTCTGATTCTCGTGCAAGCATCCTGTTAGCGAATGTCGATAAAGCAAATAGTATTTTTTGTTCACAATGAAGTATGTCACTTCTTATGTAGACTTAATTGGCGAAGACATACAATATTCTCAGGGCCTGTCACGCTTTCTCCTCTGCTGAATCGAGAAGAGCGTGGTGGATGAGCGGTACCGCTCTGGCCTCGTATTACGGAGGACGCAGGTTCGAATCCCCGTCCGGCCATCCATATTTTTGTGTTCCGTGGTGGTTCCTTCAAAAGGCCATGAATTAACTCCTTCCAGTTCTTTGTTCCCCAATTCCTTCCTGCCTCTAATGATCTCGACGTCAAAGGGACGTAAACCAAGAAAGAGGAAAAAAAAAATCCTCTGCCTCCATGTCTTCTCCAAATCACTGGTTGCTCTCCAAATTCAAAATTCTATTAAAAGGCACGTTGGAATGCAAAGGTCCAGATGTATTCCATTATCAAAAAACTGAAGTTCTTCCAACAACGAAGAATTGAATGCAGTCCCCAGTATATTGGTTTTAAGATGACTAGTTTTCTCTTCTGTCAACTTGCTAATCGCTGCGGTTATGGGCCAATGTACTAAATCTAAAAATTCTTCAGTCTGCATAACACTAACAAAGACATTATTCACACGTGTCGCTGTTCAGGCTATTTCATGTGGCATTTATGCATAAATGTTTTTTTTTTTTTTTTTTCAGTAAGAGTGAGAGTGAGAAGCTATTTTTTTAACGTAATTCACTTTTATTTCATTAACAGTTTTATGTACATGCTCGGAAAGTTATGGTGTCTGCTGATAGGATGCATTTTTGAAAAAAAACATTTTGTTATAAATTGGTCATGGATTTAATGTTATCATCTGGTGCCACAAATTTAAGTAGAGATACGAATAACGGGTATTAAACTTAAAAAAGTTACTGGGGCAAGCCCATCGGCTTTTTCTTTTCATCTTCTCTCTGGGGATTATCAAATAAGTGTTATGATAAGTTTCGTCAAACATGCCGATCGCATTCCATTCCGCCCATCAGAATGACGAATCATCTACTCCTTGATCTGACTCATTCCTGGATAAGCGAACAGTTGTTTCTTCAAACAGATAATTTCTGCACCACATATTTTGCGTTCAAGCGAACAAGTTAAATGTTCATTGTTAAGAAATGTTGAAATTGCTATAGATTAAAAATAATTTTAGTTCAACAACCGTTTGAGAGTCTGATTTTAGATTTATTAATTTTAGATTAATTATACTAATTTATATCCGGCATTGATACCATCTGGAACTTTATCACTACCTTGGAGCGTCTCATGAATTGAACTTGAGCAAATGCGTCTCCAACTTGGGTACATTTTTATCGCAGAAACAAATTCTCTTTTGTCTGCATAAAACAATCTGAAACACACACAAAACAGGAAAAATATCACTGTTACTATTTACAAATTGTCTGGAACAAGAATGGCTTAGAGAAAAAAAACTTGATATTTCAATATTTCACAGTATACAAATATTTCCCGCCAGAGTTGGAAGACCCCTTCCTAGTATCCCAATTTTCTCTTAGATGTTACAACTATCTTTTTTCCACGCTATATACAATAACCAGCCTCTCGTCTCCAAATGTAGCTCATCACTGTCTTGTTTTATTACGATTTGTTTTTAATTTTTCATCATTTGTCGTTATAGGAACATTTCTATCCTATGTTGTCGATCCACTTTGTTTTTCAGAGAACTTCTGAGGGCCTTGTTTTAAAAAGTTCATATTTCTCACATTCTGGGTGCTAAATTGTCGGTCGCGTTATGTGCTGTTACACACTTATAGTTTGAGAACGTTCTGAGATTTAGTCAATGTCTGATACCAAAGATACCGAACGTGGTACATTAATTATGTAGGGAGCTATGGTGTATCATCCATTAGACGAATTGGATATCTATCGACCTCTCGCTGTAATCGCGTAGCTCTTCCTCACGATTGAACAGCATTTATTTGCTTATTTGAACAACTACTTCAATGCGAAGGCCCAGAAATGAAATTATTAATGAAAATGCAACTTACTGACCCACCGAATTACGATTTCAGTTAAACCTGCGCGATTCAGTGAGTACCAGTACATTAAATTGAGCGTCAAGCAACTGACAAAATTGAGATCTTCATTTACCCGTGAAGTGAATGTAAAACAGTATTTACTAATTCACTTGCTAATGCGGATAATAACTTATCTGTATGAAAGTTCTCTTTAAACAGTTTAATGTTAAGGTTCACGAAGATAAGGAATCTTCCATTTATTGTTACTATTGTTAGTCAAGCAAGTGGATCTTACCTTGCAGTAAAGGAGAGCACTAAACTTAATAACGGACAAAATACTATTTACTCGAGCAAAAATCGTATGTTTGTTAAAACATGAATATGCACATCAAATATGAACAAATCAACGGTTGGAAGCATGGTGGTTTCTTTTTCTCAAGATATGAAGACTTGGTTTTTATGTAGCATGAGATGACGCTATATAAATTACAACGTTAGTTATAGTTGCAAATACCAGTGACCCCTTTATATAATTGTGGGATGAAAGACTATTACTTCGCTGTGGCTTCATTTTGTTGACGACGAGTGAAGTCGAACGGCGCTACAAAAAGCTGTAGATTAGTCACTAGTTGGTGACTGTCGGGCTTTTCAGATATCTAAGGCAGTGTATCTGAAAGACGTCTGCGTAATAAGATGTGATACCAAGGTTATACCACATCAGAACTAATCACGACTTTCGTACATGCTACAGAACACTGCGCTCAACTGTACCAACTGAGAGTTCAAAAATCAGATGCGGACTTGCTCTCCAGTAGCACGCAATACCATAGATACTCATTCTCCACCACAGCTTGCACCGCACAACACCGCTCTCAAGATCTGTCAGATCCACTTGAGAGATGTTTCGACAGTGTCGCTTCCATAACGTCGATCTCCCTAGGATTGGCCATACATTCCAAGTTTGGACTCCAGCCTATAAACAACAGTATTGCCTTTCTTTTAGTGGATAGTCATCTATTGCACGCTTTCCTCTGTCAGAACGTCTGCAATGGTTGTAATTCTCACTTGGTTTCTGTACTTCCAGAATTAACCGGGTATTTCTGTTCTCTCTCTCTCTGGTATCGCTCCATTTGCGTACTTCCCCAGCATTGCGTATAAATAAGCGCTATTGTGTATGTACTATTCGCACTGTACTGGCGTCTGGATGCTTAATGTTTTGACCGACTGCAGGTGCGCAGATTACTGTCACCAGCCTCATTCCCTCGTCGCGTGCTAGGGAACGGCTGTCATCTTTGTCGCATATGCTAGCATGGACGGCGCGCCTCGACCCACCGCCAGGCGGTAGAAGATGAAAGGCGCGTTCTGCATAGCACGCATAGTGGGCATGAACCTTAACATTCTGTTCATACGGCAAATTAATATTATTTATAATAAATCTAATGAAGTCCGATAATTATTTGTGTACGTTGCAATATGTGGGAAGAATACCCGTAATGCCTTAAATTTGAAAACCAAATGTGCAGCCTTATATATGGAATAAACGTTACTGCTTTCTTTAGATCATATTACTGAAGTAATGCTGAGGAATTGTTAGTGATAACAAAAATTATAATTTGGTATTTTGAGTCCAGCAGGAGGACATAACTTTTGTGAGGAATACCAACGGGGATATTTGTAGAGCAGAGAGCTGTATGGGGTATTACCATGTTCGGGAGGAAGTTGTAGAAGCTAGGAAGTGAATTTGTGAGGTGGGAGTGGCAAAGTTTGTATTGAGCTTCAATGGAGAGTATGGTACGTGGAATTTGTTTTGGAAGGAAGGTGCAGTAGAGAGTATTTGATTTGGATGCAAGGGATGATAAATAGTATGTGGTTCGGACGGAGGGGACAGACTATTTCGGTTAGAGGGATCGGAAGTGGTTAATTTTTGCTTTGGTGGTGGAGAGAACAGAGAGTAAAAACTGACTTTGGTCTGCCGCAAGGGTTGGCGGGGAGGGAGCTTTTTTTGTGTTGATGTCTTGGAGAAATATTTTAAGACGAATCCATTTGTAGACATTAACAATTTAACTTGTTGGAGAGGTTCACTATGGAAAATAGCCGAAATGGGCATGTTTTGTCTACAAGCCTCTCTTGAATTTCATGACTAATCTGCTTCATCTGTCAAGTCACCGAAGTTTCTCTTCTGACGCATCTCGTGTCGCGCAGTCTTTCGAAATGATTTACTTCTGATCTGTGACGTAATTTTAGTTTTGACGCAGCTACGTGACTTAATTGTGCTTTAATCTGAGTGTTAAGGAATGCCAAACTGATGTCTGTCATCTGCAGATTTCGCTAAGGCCTGTCATGAGGTCAGATCGCTAATGTTGGAGCAATTTAAACGAATCATTCCTTGTACTGTTGTCCGAATCATAATTATTGTATAAAATTACTTGTGCCATATGTCTATTCGAACTATTAAACATGCATAGTGTAACAGACATTATACTGTTACGTTAGGAGGGGGGGGCAGTAGATGTTTTGCTGTATTTCCTCCTCCTCCATCCATTTCAATGTAAAAAATCCGGTTTCTAATTACTTCAACGCCAACGAACATTAGACATGTTCTCAATACTTTCAGCTGAAATCTTATGAATATATTATTGCTGGTAACATGATTATAGTGCTTGTTACAGATTTACAATCTTAAAATTCAAAGCAGAACCGCTATTTTATTCAATATGCAGTTGCGAAACAACTGTTACTAAGCAGTTTCTGTTATGATTTACTATGTTTTAATAGTGAATTACAAATCTGATGTGTGTACATTCTCGAACTTGGGCATAAGTAATTGGTTGATTAAGACACCAAGTAACAACTTTGATACATAACCTTAAAAAAAAATCAATAAAAAATCTGTAAGATCTGTAGATACTTTATCAGTAGGTTTCAAGCAGTACTCCCAGTTTTATTTATCAGAACAAATTGCATCTTTGCATACTCATTAAATGAAGTACTCGTATGTCCTTAATTATAAGGTTTAAATGTTCTTTTTTTTCCCCCTTTATGTGTTTCTCCGTTTATTCGTAAACTCTGCTACCATGCATCCTGCTAAGGCGCAAACTGAGACTATTCATCGTATTTCTTGTTATACGGAAACTAAACATATTATATCCAGAAAGTGTATCTTGAAGCTTTAACGAATTCAAAGTCCATCGTGTATATGTTGGAGGAAGACGTGGTGATTCTACTTTTCTCTGTGTGAGAACGGAACTGCGGTACAAGCCGGATGGCGACCTCGTTCCTATTCCCGCAGTCTCCAAGGTCCATGAGACACCTCACAAGGACATACCTGCTAGTTACTATCAACTAGGAAAAACTATTGACGCAAGAGTGCTTTCGATGTTTCAACTGTTTCGATGTTTCACCTGTTTCGATGTTATTTTACAGTTAGTATTTTCAGACTGTTTAGCTTGAATTCGAAGCTGCCCTTGTTCGGTCTTTCCCATTCACCAAGTATACCGCGGGAAACTTTTCACATTGCTGTTATCAGATAAACCTACGACGAATGTAGATGCGGGAAGTGTTGGGAAGTTGCATGTAAGTCATCGCGGATGTAGGCCCAATGCCGAATTTTAGTTTTTAAGCACAAATTTTCGGCCGCTTACTGTGCCATCACATTCAGGTTATGGCGATCGGGCTGTTTCAACAAATTTCACTGTGGATTTCAGTCCTGATTACTTCTTGTTTAGTAAATATATTACGTTGGTAGGCTGCCTTAGAGTCCGTAGTTCTAAGGAGTGGAGATTTATATTTGAAGGTGGCAATAGTTAACTTTGGCACTTTTAATTGTAGTCAATTGAAAAAGGTTATAAGCTGGTGATATGGAGGTTCTGCTTGTTCGGACGCTGTTAGAGAGGATGGTAAGCAATCTGTTGTTTGGATACCACATTGCAAAGAGCTTTAGCGAGAGATGATAGCAAGATATTATGTTCTCAGTTTTTGGTTCTGTGTATTGTGTTTATCACAAAGTAACTGCCGAGGTTAAAACTGTTACTTTTATAGTCGTTCAAGGATAAAATGTAACTCAACAAATAACGAATGCAAGGGATTATGCCATTGCCGAAGAAGAATAGTGGTCGCTCAGAGGTTCAAGCTGTGGATACACTATAGTTACCAGGCAACAATATCTTGCAGTGAATTTCGGAATGTTTCAATCTTGTTGTGAAGAATTAGTTTCGTAGTTAATTACTTGATTAATGAAAACACGGTCTGATAGCTCAGTGGTTAAGCGCTAAATGTTCGCATGCGGTCAGGAGTTTTTAAAGCGTTCTGCTTGATCATTTGAGATTCAGCAGGACGTTCCGTGGTTCGCATTACAAGTTAAATTGTGGGGTCAGCGATAGAGACGGAATGCAGGGCAAATAGAAACTCTAGTCTAAATACAACATGGATTTGGTTTTTAGTCAATTAATTTCTTTCTTTCTTTCTTTCTTTCTTGACGTCTTATCGCGGAAGATACGAAGACCAGTTTGGAGATTTATTGCTGCTTAATATCTTGTCCTGTCGGAGTTGCCGTGATAAACAGAGAATTTATAAGGCGATTCAATAAAAATTTGCGACTCTGATCTTTAAATTTCTTTATTATTGTCATTAGCCATTAAATCATAAATCATGTAATGTACCAAATCAATGCTTAGGCCTACACCTACGGGGAGAGTAGAGATCTAATTGAGACCTTAAATATATGTATGAATTACAGTTCATTCACCAAACTAGGTCTGTGAACTAGTGCATAGACTATCTTTCAGTGCTAGAAGAGTAGGGATTCGCGCAGGCAGAATTCCATAGTCCCCCCACCACCTCATCCCCATAAACCTGCGTAACTGTATGTGGAGGTGGTGAGCCGCATGACCATGTGACTTTACCTTCCCTGTGGAATTTCCTCCACTGTACTCTGGCTGAAGGGGCCTTGGGAACAGTTCCGGACGTTCAGCTCCAATGACAAATCCTCGACTTCATCTGGGATCGAAACGCATCATCGGGACCGTAGCGGGACCCTGTATCACCCTGAGCTATGCTACCCTAGATTGATCTATATACATACTGAAATAATCTCGAAGTCTACAGAACTTTAAGTTAATCAAAATACCACACGTAACTGAAGCTGCCCAAAGACATTAACTCGGTGAAAAAATCTTTTGGATATTACCTCTAACAAGGGCTCTCATTTCGTGATGCATATTAAAAACATATTATAAAACGTGGTTGAAAGTAAGGCATTTACATAACAAAACCGCTACCTAGTTGTGATTTGACTGTAGGAAAATAGCTGAAAGCATACTAAAATAATATAAAATATGTCAGTTTAATCACCATCAGTGGTTTTTATATGGGGAAAATTAGACTATTACCGACATTAAAATCTCGTCAGCAATAAGATCTGAATGTTGACGTCTAGAATGCAAAGACATATTGATAATTGGGTTTGGTACAATTGGTTCTTCGTGTTCAGAAAGCAACTCACTTTTTTTTTCGGTTTTGTTAGAAATACTTAAGCAACTGGCAATATCTTTTCGCACAAGGTATTTAAATTGATAACTTTTTTTTTTTTTGACGTTATAGGAATTTTGTCTACTTGATTATATCTCCCTAACGATAACAAATTCCACATTTTTTCATTATCCTATCCTCAATAATACCAATAAATTAGGTAACTAAATATAATCTAAATTAACTGGAGTTTTTCTATAAGCAAAATATTGGCACGTTATCGAACATCTATGACAAACCGCGAAAAGAACATAATTTTTTTTTTAATGATGCGACTTCTCATACTGTATAGTTAGTTAACTGACTTTATCAAACTGTAAAAGAAGGCAATCTCCAAATGCATAGTGAATGATTCCTCTTTTGAACTAGAGGCCTAAGGGCAAATATTTTCTAAAAGTTATTCTGATGCTTTTAACAAGTTTTGTTGGCGTAAGCAGAAACTAAAATCGAAACATTTAAGATTGTATGGAAGCTCTTTCTGAACGCTATGCGCTTGCTGCTGTAATGATTATCTAGAGAAGTCCGGTGTAATCATTTAAGTTTAAATTTTATGTTATGGTTGAACTATTTATCGAAATATATTTTACTGATTAAAAGATCTGTACTCGATTTACTTATCTTTTGTTTAATACTGGTTGACGTCCATCGCCATACTCAGGGGCGGATCCAGGGGGGGGGGCTAGGGGGCTCAAGCCCCCCCCAAACGTATCTAGGTCCACCCCTGACATTGTAGTTTTGAGACCTTTTTTTTTTTTTTTTTTTTTTTTTAGCTCTACGGATTTAGGCCCGAGGAGGCTATAAATACTACCTTTTTTACGACTCAAGCCCCCCCCAAAACAAAAATCCACTGAACGCAAGCCCTCTGAACCAAAATTTACTGAAGCCAAGCCCCCCCCAAACCAAAGTCCGCTCAAGCCCCCCCCAAAACAAAATCCTGGATCCGCCCCTGGCCATACTACACCACAGACTCGATACTTCATTTTTTGCTGTCATCAGTCTCTCTACTGGTTTAATACAATCCACTATCCCTTTTTATCTTGAGCCAA